>VZTX01006600.1:444321-457522 GCA_013400915.1 Pardalotus punctatus | reverse complement strand
GGGCAGCGGGGGGAGCCGGGCGCGGCCGCGGGGTCCCGCGGGGCTGCGGGAGGGAGCGGCGCTGCCTCTCCCGGGGCGGCACCGGGGGCCGGGGCTCTGCCGCATTTCACCCCAAAAGGCAGCTTGGGAAAGGTAGGGGCTGCGTCCCCTCTTCCAAAATGTCGTTCCGTGCCTTTTCGCGGGTGCTCAGGACTGGGCTGACCGGTGGGTAGCACGTGTGAAATACAACAGCAACCCGCACCCTCCTCGGGATGGACACTGGCAACTCGCAGCCCCGGGTCAGAATCACCTGCTCAGCAGGGCGCACCGAGCCCGTCTCTCGGATTTGATTGCTACCTCACTTTTCAAAGCCCACACAAAACTCTCTCACAAGAAAGAAACAGGTTACTCCCCATCTCCAATAACCTTTAGCAGCTGATGGCTGGCCCTTAAGTCCTGCCTTATTTTCCATATCCAAGTTTACATTGCTGTGCCTAAAGAGGAAGAAATTTGGTGTCTGTTACAGAAAGCTCAAGCTGCTGAGAGACAATGTTTGCTTTGTTTCCATTTCAGCCAAACTAAGTCGCAGCAGAGAGAAGACTGACCAAAGGGCTATGGAAATGGTGAGGGGCCCAGAGGTGAAGCCATATCAGAGTAGCTGAGGTCACTCGGTATGTTCAGCCTGGACGAGACTGAGGGGAGAACTCACTGCATTTACAATTTCCTCATGGAGGGAAGAGGAAGGGCAGGCCATCATCTCTCTGGTGGCCAGTGACAAGACCCAAGGGAAGCACCTGAAGTTGTGTCAGCGGAGGTTTCGGGTGGATATTTGCAAAAGGATTTTCCCTCAGAGGGTGGTTGGGCACTGAACGGGCTCCCCAGGGCAGCGGCCACAGCACCAAGCCTGGCAGAGCTCAATCAACACGCTCAGGCGCATGGTGTGACTCCTGGGGTGTCCTGTGCTGGGCCAGGAGCTGGACTTCAATGATGGTTGTAGGTCCCATCCAATTCAGGATATTCTACAATTCAAAGTCCTAAGTGCTAGCTGCAAGACAGAGCTCAGCTATTTTTCAATTCCTTGTAGCTCATGGAATTCCTGCAGTCCCATTTCCAAGTGTTGGGCTGCACACACATGGAGGAGGGAATTGACTTAATCATGTGCCCAGATTTGAGGACCAAGAAAGTTGGCTGAGGAAGCCAGCTCCACATAGCAAGCTTTGTAAAACCTAAACAGGCAAGTCCAGATGTAGAATGGACTTCAAAATTAAATATTCCAGAAAAGAAGGATAAAATATCAGCATCATTTGAAGAAACCTCCTAAGCATATGTGATGAGAGAATTACAAACACCCTGCATAGGGTCCTGTTACACAAGACACCTATGTATTATACTAGAATAAACCTCAAAGTATCCTTTAGTCCTTTAGGATCAGGTCTACCTTTAGAATCCTAAAAAAAAAGCAACAAAAAGAAAGCAGACTGCAAGAATTTAGTCTGAAAAAGAAAGGGTTTAGAAAGCATGTAATAGTCTTTCTGGTAATAGTCTTTACAGCTTTGTAATATGTGTTTATGCAAATGGTGATTGATTAATTTTTCTCCATGTTCACTACAATAGAGATGTACAATTTATAGCAACGTAAATTTACTTAATAAGAGAATTTCACAGTTAACAATTTGTCCCTATAACAAACAGCAAAATCCCATTTACTGCAGGATTGTCCAGTTATTCTAGAGGTGCTACCTACATCAACACCAACCAATCAATGGTGACTACTTTTGGATGGAGAGTTGTGTATCTACCTCAGAAAAGCTTCAGCCAAAATATCTGTCTTAAATTTATTTCTGAAAACTGTAACAACTTCCAGATACAGACTGTCATATTGCCTCACCCCTATCCATCAGCACAGCTGGAAGCTGAGACTGGCATTACAGAGATTAAAGTTTCCTTGCAGCCTTTAACTCCTGTTGAAGCTGAGGCTACAACCAGGAGAGAATTTAGATCCCAGAAAGTCTACTACTACTATCTGGAAGTCCAGAATCATTGTTGTGTTTTTTTAATGACAGCTGCTTGCTTCAAGGAAGCATTTTAGGAAGTCACTCTCCTGTTTTTCAAAGCCTGTAATTGCCCACCAGACTGTGGCAATGGATTTTTTCTTTTAAAGATTACACCAGCATTACTAAACTGCCTTCAGATACCTCTAAATTCTCAGGATTACTGTTTTGAAACATTACCATGCATATAGTCAGCAGTTCTAAGCTTATTCTTAATCATGACTTCCATTTTACATCTATGTAATTTTATAAACAAATTACAGAATATTTGCTTTCATGATTACAATATTAAAATAACTGGTAGTTGAATGCACCCATCCCCATGCATAGCCAAGCCTTAGCATGTTTTGTAAATCATTTGCAGAGGAGTGCAGGGAGGACTCACGACACAGAGTACCAAAAATTCGGACAAATTCCACCCCCTACTCAGCTCTTGGGATAGCTCAAAGATATATATAAAAAAAAAGGAAGATGGTCATGTTATGAAAAAGTGCCACAGCAGGGAACACTACTAAACATGTTCTTTAAACACGTTACTGAGCAAAAACTGATTCAATTTCCTTTGAAGTCTCTTTCATGTCTCTTGTACCTTCTCGCCAAAAATTAGGAGTAAGGCACAGAGGCAGAGTTTGTGCTGGTAACAGAAAAGTACACACATTGCTACTGTCAGAAAACACAAACAAAACCAAATTGTTCGAATTTTACAGCAATTACACCTCCAAGGCCATTATACCCATAGATGACTCCTTTTAAGGAGACCACCTAGGACATGTTCTATCCCCAGCCTAAGCCAAGGAACCTTAGAACAAGGAGTGAAGTACAAGAGTGAGCAGTAAACCAGAAAAAAAGGGTATAAACTAAAGGCATGTATGATGATTTTAACTCTATTATTACCACCATCAGGATTTTTTTCTGTGTAGAAGTTTTCTTTTTCTATAATAATTAGATCTGGGCTAATAATGATGTTTGGATTAGACTGTAAACCTGGGTAATTCAACTGAATATTTGATTGTTCCTTTTATAGCACAGTAAGGTTTGGCTTTATTACAAAGTGTTTCCTCTTTTCTCATTAACAAGGTCGAGTGCAACACTGGCACTTCATCATCAGCTTTTCCAGTGTCCAAGCTCTTCATCATTCCTCCTTGCCAACCAACACATTTAATATAGAAACCTTTTACAGAAAAACCATTTATATCTCCATTTAAATGTTTTTTTTCTTCTAGGTAAGAGCACTTCCTCTGGCTGTTGAGAGTCATACTACCAAACTAATTCATTCAATTTAAGTTCCTTTTGCATTCAAAATAATTAAAATTTCTCTTTTATGTTTCTTCTTGTAGAAAAGGACACTTCAAACTCCTTTGGCCTTTCTTGAATGAACAGCAGTGATCAACTGGAGAAACACCAAGGAGAGTAACTATCCACATTCTTCTTAAATTGTTATGGTCAGGTGGGGATATTTAAGGCTACAGCCTTCCAAAGCTGAGTGACACAAACTCTGCTGGTTTTGGTGTTTACAAAAGACACAGCAGCTGATGATTCTCAGTCCATTTGCTTTTTCTGCTGCACTGTTGCCAAGCAAACATTTCCCGATCCTGTGCCTGTTCTCAGTACTGAGATCCATGTTTATTCCCACACTCACTTCTTGCACTTCCCTCCAATTTATAAAGACAATTTTGAATCCCAGTCCTTGTACAGTTTAGGGTTATCTGCAGAATTAGTAAACATATTTTACATCCCTCGATTTGGATACACAATAACTCCATCTCTGCTAGAGACAGGGTACAACAAAAGGCTTATCAGCAAGCTCATTTCCACACGTGTGGGATCAAACCACGATAAACAGTGAAGTTACACGGCACAAAATGGAACAAGTCAACTGTGAAAAATAATTTATTGTATTCATTTTCAACAATCAATAACATTATGTTCAGAGATAAAAGAATATAGACATGTCTTATATGTACAAACATTTTCTGAGCCTTCTCTTTCCATCTCAGACAGGTCACAGCAACTTTGTCTCCCACAACAAGCACTCACCAGGTGAATAAAGGCACCAGGTGTTGCACCACAAGACAGCTGAAGTATCCCAGTCACCACCAGCATTCTAGCATCACCTGTGCTTCTGGTCCCAGACACTTCTTTTATGTTCAAAGGTATCCAAAACAAGCACATGGTGTTACCTCTGACATTTTCATTTTGTCCTTAAAATGAATATTAGTGCTTCTCCACCTGGATCCTCTAATATCGTCTTCTCCTCTTGGGGAGAGATACTTCTAAAAGGAAATAAAGAGAAGGGGTTTTTTACATCTATCCCTCACGGGAATTGTTCAGTAGAATTCTATCCAGCACAGGACATTAACTAGATGAGCTCTTGAGATCCCCTCCCAATCCCTCTCCCCACGGTTTTTTAGATTAAAACAAACAAACAAAAAAACAACCAACTTTCTATAGTCTAGAGCACACTATAATTCAAAATATCAATTGAAATTCCATTGATATTCTGTACTTCAAAACTTATTCCATCTTAAAAGTTTTCTGCTCCTCACCAACACCTTTCAGATTTTGATGTGGATTTCACAAATGGAATAATCACAAAAATAAAGCACAAAATATCTGGAGACTGCATATGGGTATTTTTAATGCTTCAGAAGTTACTGGAAAATTCTGAGAAACAAAGAATACTCCTGACTTAGATAGAAACTTTTTGTCCACAACAGTGAACAAGTGAAGGGAAAGTAAACAAAGTACAATATTAAATGCACCATGGAGCCTTCAATCATGAATTGCCACTGTCTACAACTAAAAGTGACCAGAGAATGTAATCTCACTTCAGACTACAAGATGCTCTTCTGCTTCTAAAAGGAGCAAGTATAAAAGTGCTACATCACAAAAAACGTATTTTAATAGTTATTATGCTCTCTTGTATGAAATATCCTTCGATTATAGACAATTTTGGATAGTAAATTAACTGCAAAAGATACACTCCTCATGCTCATCTATGTCATCAAAGCTTTCCAGAAGTTGTACTTAACCCTTTGCTCCCCCTTTAAGCACCCTAATTAAATCCACTTTTCAGGTTAAGAACCAAAAGCAATCTAATTAATTCCTCTTTTCAGGCTAAGAACCAGCACCTCTGATCTATCTGCCTTCCACTCTGTAAGCAAAACCCATCAGCCTTAGAGTAGCCAGGACTGCCAGTGGAAATCCTGCCTTTGGCTGGCCAGCTCCTCCTCCCAGAAACACTTCCCATGTTTGAGAAAGTCACCAAAGCAACTTCCTGGGCTCTTCCCACAGACAAATAAGGCACCCTCAAGATAAAGAGGATGCAATTTTCTTTGTACTGTGCCACTCTCTCCTCAAGCAACTGAGAACAGACCCTGAAGCTTCTGAGTTGCAGAGTAGCTCAGCATCATCCAACATCTCAATTTTGTGCTTCTGCAGAGCAACTCCACTGTAAGCCTTGAGCAATCTGCTTTACCAGTGCTTCCCAATTAAAATTACATTATTTCCAGTAACCTAAGTGACAGCAAAGTCAACCACTCCCCTGCTGCAGTTCCCAGAGTCCTCCCCCAGCGATGCAGGACAACTTCTAGTACAGCAGAGGATGCTATTGCTGTACTGGAGCTCAATCCCTGAAATACTGACCAGCTGAAACTAAGGCTACAAGGGAACCTTCTCTGTCCCCTCAGCAAAGGTGAGGGCAGCAAGGGCTATTCTTTCCTAAGTTCCCAGAGTTACCACAAAAGGCATCTCCTCCAAGTGGGTGAGTGACCAAAAAAATCACTTTTCCCTACACAATGGAACTCCTCAAGACAAACTTGTATTACAGAAGAATGCGACTCCTTTAAACTGGACCAATTTTATCTCTCAACACACTATGATGAAATCTGTGTAGGAAAAAATTACTCTTGGGATTCTGCTGTGGTGTTTCAAAGTTTCAATTTTCATGCAACCATTTAGAGGCTAAAACCAAACCTAGCTTTTGCAAGGCAGCAAGACATGATCTAAAATATCAACTTTAGTTTCAGAAAAATGCAGCAGAGAGATATTTAAAAACAAGTCACTGGTTTACTGGAATTCCAGTCATTGTACCTCCTTCATCCGAGTTCTCTTCTATGATTATTGGCATCCCGATATGCCGAGTATCACTTTCCTTTGCCACTTGCATTTCACCTGCAGACAGATTTTGAGGAAAAAATGTCAGCTTTTCTTTGCTTCTACATCCCTCATCCAGCAGTCCAGGATTGTTCACTGCTGCTCTCTTGAGATTCTGGTCAAATGCTGTAGACAAATCTACTTTTCACAGTACTTTCAACATGGATCACTAAGAAACCTTCGATAACAAGTAATTAACACTACCAATTTAAAGCAAATTAATCACCAACTCTGTCCAGTGATAATTCAAAATGCCCTTATTGCTCCTCAACACTTCATCTACTCTTCTAATGTCAAGCAAAGGCAACACTGCCTAATGCTCATCTCTGAAGAGGGATTAATTTTCACAGTAACTTTTTTTTCGCAGAGGCTAAGCAAGTCTGAAAACAGAGTTTGTAACTTTGAAATTAAATCCCCATCTTCAAAATAAAGATAATTCAAAACCATTTTGCTGTTTAATTTAATTTAACCTATAATAAATAATGAATAAACAAAAAATTTAGATGGCAGAGCAACTTCTATCAGCTGAAAAGCTGGATATCAGAATTTCCTTAGGAAAAGTAATTTCCCATGTGTTCCACTGATGAACAGCAAAATTTAACCCAGCTAGCAAAGAAATGGATAAACTTTTGCAGTCTCTCCAGGTTCCTGGATGCAATGGAAAAGTACCTCTGACTTCTGAAGAATCTCTTCTCCTTGCTGGCTGTGGTCTCCTGCTGGTTTTTTTACTTCGACTCGGAGACTTCCCACAACTTGATCCCGATTCAGAAGATTCTAACTGTACCTGGCGATGTCTCCTGGATTTGGAAGCCTGGAACCCAAACACAGGAATAACACTAAAAAAACTGAACTTATACAGCCAGATCTTGCTGTGGCTCACTTGAAAAACCAGCAGGGACCTTAATATCAACTTGGTGTAGGGTGGAGAAGGGATAGAAGGGGAAAGAGGGAGGATTCCCACTTGTTGCTATTCTTCCATTTTAACAGGAAAATGCCCTTCTATGATTTAATGAATGTGGAACTTAAAATGCAGTTGATGAAACATTCATTAATTCCCAAACCATTCTCTGTTACCACTCCATGTTGCACCCTTTACACAAAAGGAACACTTCCAAAAACTGCTGCTCTGCAAGCTCTCCTTACCATCATATTTTGCTTATGTGCCTAGAAAACATCACTGCACATTCACAAGCCTGGACTGTGATAAAATCCAGAGATCTGTTTCATTTAATAACACATTTTTTCAATATGAGATTTTAACACAGAGAAAGGTGAGACGTTTCTCATAAGCCTGCTAAAAAAAAGACAAACCAACAATATTTTAAAAGCAATAGCTATTGAAACAAAGTTTCCAAGACCTTGCAACTGACTTGAAACTCCCAAGTTCTGTTTTTATAGGCATCTTCTGAGATTCCAATAGCTAAGGCTCAAGGAATCTGATCAATTAAACTCTCAGATATTTTTATTGCATCGACTTAAAATTACATCTACTTAAACAGTGCATAGACATTAAAAGCTATTCTGTAAATGAAAATCCCCCAATCACAGGCCTTATCTGCACTGTTCCATAAATCTAACAAGAATAAAAGCTTTGGGTTTCCCTACTGTGTTAGGAAAACTAGAATATTCAAAAATTGAATTACAGAGTGCAATTTTAACTCATTCCTTTTTGACCCATCATCTATATTAAATTGGTACTTAAAACTGTTTTTGAAAAGTAAATACATCCCCATTATCAAATTCTATACCTACCTCAACAACTGCAGAGTATGACCTGTATTTGATTCTGGCCAGGGCATTTGCTCTTTCAGAACCCTGCAAAAAAACAAGAGCCCAGTCAGAAAAGGTTTTCTTATTCTGTTATCAATACTGAAATGAGATATCACATCAGGCAATCTCTTGAGCAACACCTCACTGCAGCTATAACTCTGTAGTTAGTTCCATACAATTTCAATGCCACCAAAATGATACTTAAAGAAGCAAAAAAGTTCAAATTTCATTAAAAAGCCAAAGCATAATTTTGGGTGCCTTCGCTGTTACAAAGCACAGGAGAAGAAAAATCAAATTTGAAAATTCACATCTTGCTCAAACTCAAAGCTGAAATAAGCAGACAAGAACAACATGAGACAATTTTAAAGCATAAAAAACAAATATTGCATTCAGCTGAAACTCCAGGAGGAAGCATAAAGGAGTTTGGCCAAGAAAATAAAGCTCCCTCCCCTCCTTACCTCAGAGAGACTTTTTATTAGGATCACCTAAGAGCTGTCGTAGCAGTAAATGATCACAGCTCAATAGAAAACAATGTGAGTCAAAAACAAAACCAAGGACCCAGCCCCACCAGCTCTCCCTGGAATTTATTTTGACACTATCAAGCTTTGATCTACACTGCTTAGCCTGAGATATGAAGTACAAAAATGAACACATTTGGCCTGTGCAAAAGTCTTTCCGTTTCCTTACCTCTGACTCTAGCAAAGTCCCTTCTTTCTTCTTGTTTTCTGTTTCATCAGTTTCTTTAGCATTTTGGAATAATTTCTGTGGGGAAAAAAGCATTTTTCTTCAAACATCTGTCATATATTAGACAGCTAAAATCCAAGAACTGCAAAAAACAAAACAACTATTTACACACATGCCCATTTTCTACATCTACCTTACACTGTGGCCTTTCCTTGATCCAGGAGGGCATTACAGAGGTATTTCAGGAGGTCAGATTAATACTGCCCTCAAGTCACACCTTCAGGGCTTCCCTCTCAGCACTCATTGTGGTATCCCAGAGGCAGGACCACACACAAGTCCTTTCCTCCATACCACATCTCTGACTCGGGTTTTGCACATTCCATGCCTTCAGTGTCACAGTTCCTTCTCCTTCAGTCTGATATTTCCCAGCTCCGACGTAATCACACCAAGAAATCCAGTTCTTCCATGTTCACCCAATCTGCTAAGTTGCCACAGCATAGTGGTTGGTGTTACCTACCATTCTGTTCTGCTGCCATTCCTGATGTTCCAAGGTTATGTCTTTGAGATTGACCACAAAGTCATCTTTTATCAAGCTCAGGGCCTTGTCTGGCTGGGATTTGTCAGCTGAAATTACACACTTCATTTTCTGATAGTGGTCATGAATATTCATCAGTTCCTGAAATTATTTTAAAAAAAAAATTTCTTTCAGGAAAAAAAAATATTCCAGCAGGAAACAATATTAGACCTCAATGTACAAAGCCAAGGTTACACAAACCATTCTAAGGAGTTCATTGGACCAGGAGGAATGTTAGAAACTGATTCTCGTTAGATCATTTGAGTTTCAGGGAGCCAAGCAATCCTGCTACCTAGCACTGACCCATCAAATAAGCAAAAGAAGAAAGAGTATCTTGCATTATTTAAACTAAGAAGGTTACTCAGGGCCACAGTTCACAAAGGTTTCATTCTGATACTGTGGTTTACTTTCACCTCTTTGGAGGAAACATTTACTTCATAGATTTTGGTACCACCACAATCTTACTGATACACCTTTGCCAGCAATAAATGAAAAAACCTGCAAAGAAATTCTATCACTGAGCAAGGTAAGAACCTTTACCTGGCTTGAATTACTCAGGTTTTTATAAAATGTATCATATAATAAAAAACCATAAGCTTTGAAAGGACAAATAAAGGTGAGAGAAGGCTATAAACTTGCAGGTAAGTAAACTCCTATTACCACAAGTATCAATTCTCCAGCTTCAACCTGCAGACATATCAAAACAAACATGCTTCCCTCCCATTTTCCATTTTTCTCTAAGTGACAATTAACCACTTACACCCTTTTACATCTTACTGAGGCAAAACCACAAAACATTAGAACATGTTTCAGTATTGAAAAAGGTACCACAGTTCTTCCAAAATTAATGCCACATTTCTGAGTGTCTCGTAAAATTACAGGCTATTACCCTAGTCTGCATTCCACAAGAGACTTACAGGGGACAAGACTGTGCTGATTAGAGAAGTTATAGCTCTTGGACAACAGGAGAATTAAAACAAAACAAACCCCATTCATTAATCTGTAGTTTAAAGGTTACTGTACCTCCAAGACATCATTAGTGATGAGGCTGTTTACTCTGTTACTCGGGTCCTTAAATTCTTCTTTAAAATAACTTTCCTCAATCTTTTTCTTAGTCCTGTAGGTCAGCTAAAACAAGAGACAATGTTTGTAACCTAAAAGAAAACTTAAAATGGTACCTCCTCTTGAGAATTCCTACTGCATAGCCATCGATCAGGAGATGGGAAATGCTGAAAGGCATAAAACCATCTCACCAACAACAGCTTTACTGCCACATGCTCAGTCTGTACTTTTGACAAATTTTTCTCTAGTTAAGAATTTAATCCAGCACCCAGACTCATCTCCCCAACTGGTAAGACATGTCAAATCAATTAGGAACATCAAATACTGAAAAAGTATTTTCAGGTGAGAAGTATTCAAACATCCTCTAAGCTCTTTATCACTTACCTATGTAAAGCCACGCACATTATATTTCAAAACAGCCTCAAGGCTGAGTTGATCATGAGTGCTGTTGAACTGTCAGGCATTGAAAGATGAAGGTATTTTATTTAAAAATGTAAGGCTGTATTGATGTAATTGATGTAATAACTCACTAGCTTTGGCATTGCTGTGAAATGGAAGGCTCTGGCAAGTCTCAGTCTCCTAAAGACATAGGCTGCATCATAATGCTGGGAGTCAAGCAGATCCTGCTGAAATTTCTGGATCTCAGGCCAATCCTTGAGTGCAATTCTGATCTGCAACAAAAAAGCTACATACTGTTATATACCAGTATATATACCTGTATATATACCTGTATATACATACCAGTATTTCAACAATAAAAATTAATTCAGCTGACTACTGTGATCTGACTACAAACAACACCTGGATACTCAGGGGGTAGCATGTCACATGATCACAGAGCTGCAGAAAGGATCCTACTATAACATTTATTACTATCATCATTTTATGCAGATAAGATTATTACACTCTTGTGTTAAATCTTCTCACTGCAGCTTTCTTTGACAGTGATGTGGAACACAAGTCCTTTCTGACATTTGAAAACATTAACTCTTCACATTCTGAAGTGTGAGAAAAATAGTCCGCACCTAGGAGACTCCCATTCTCTAGTGATTAGGAAAAAATACTCATATCAGGTTGTGCTGCCACTGAAATGCTCATAAATGTTCTCTCCCTTATTTCTTTCTCTCCTGTCACATCCAATCTGACCACTTCACTTTCCCTCTGCTTAAGTTTCTTGCTAACTCATGTACTCTCTAACAGGTGCTATACAGCAGTGGCTTTAAAATCGCCTAAACTCATCTTCATAAAAGTTATTGATCTCATTGAGATCAAAATACGAGACATCATGGCATCACTGTAGCCTACTCCAAATTCAGTTTGTTATTTAAAGGACTCAATTTTGCATGTGCACACCACATATATCACACAGCTCCCAAGCAAACTACTTCTCCTTGCACCAAGTTTCCATCTCTTTTAGATATTGGTCTCCTATCCTAAAAGCAACAAGGAGGGATGTCATTCAGGCATGCACCCTCTCAACCCATTTATGACTTAACAGGAACTGAAAATAATTCAGCCAGTCTTCAATCTGTTGGAATTCTAAAGAATAACTTGGACTGTAATGGGGCTCATCCCAGAGCTGATGAGCACATTCTCTGTCTCTACCTTTTCCAACAGTTTCCAGTCTGGTTCTAAGTATTTTTATTTTTAAAAAAAGTGAGAGGAAATGCCCTAACCATTTATGATGACAAAGTAGACAGCTGGTATACCACATATCTTATATCTCATATCTCCTGAGAATAAAAACTCAGGAACACTCACCTTTTGCTTTGGCTGACAAAGCTGGGCATTATAGAGCCCATACAGAAGGTACAGAGCACCAACTCGGATCTGGAAGGCGTAGGGGGGCAAGAAATATTGCTGGGCCAGTTCTAGAGTCTTCTTTGTGAGCTTATTCCTCTCCAAAGCTCTCATCCTACCACTAAAGAAAACAACAACAACAACAACAACAACAAAAAAGCACCATGTTAAAGCAAATAAATATAAAGCTGCAGGCTAAAGAAAATCCATAATGGAGAAACAAGCTTTAGATGTTCTAAAAATAATCACTGAATGTCCTCAGCTGGAAGGGACCTGCAAGGACCACTGAGTCCAACTCCTGGCCCTCCTTAGGACAACCCCAAAAATCATAACCTAACAGAGTTCACGAAGAGTTTGGACAAGCCTCTCAGGCACAGGGTATGACCCTGTGCAGGGCCAGGAGTTGGGCTCTGTGATCCTTGTGGATCCCTTCCAACTCAGGATTATTCTAAGATTCTGTGAAACATGTCTTGTCCTGCGATCACACTTTTAAATCTCACGAGGATTACATGAAGCTCCTTGAGGAATCAGCGCTCAAACCACACACATTTCTAATGCACGAAATACACTGAATTAATAGTTCTTTTCCAGCATTACACAGGGACCGATGCTTCACTTTCCTCAGAGCCCAGCCAGGCAACCCTCTCCCTGGGCGAGGCCTAAGGGGGCATACGGCTCACCCGCACCCGCTTTAAAGCTCCCCAGGGGGACGCTGAGCAGCGGGGGCTGCGGGCCTGGCGAGGGAGAGGTGAAAGAGAGGGCGAGGCGAAGGGGAGGCGAGGGGAAGGGGAGGCGAGGGCCGAGGGGAGGCTGGGAGCCACCCCCTCCGTCACTCACTAGAAGACGGTGTGGAAGCGGCGCTCCCGCCACAGCTCGGCGAAGCGCTCGAAGCGGACGGTGTCGGCCTGCTGGAAGGCGCCGAGCAGCTCCTCGCAGTCCTCCTTCAGCCCCGGCACGGCGCACATCCCGCCGGCCCCGCGCTCAGCCCGCGGCCGCTCCGCGCATGCGCGCTCGCACCACAACAGCCCCGCGGCGCCTGCGCGGCTGCCCCGCGCCTGCGCAGTGCCCGTGCCGGGAGAGGCGCGGGGAGCCGCTCGCGCCGCCCGTGAGGGAGCGGGGGCGTCAC
>VZTX01006600.1:407078-443795 GCA_013400915.1 Pardalotus punctatus | reverse complement strand
GGTGGGTGGGTGCGGCCTCGCCGGCGGCGCGGAGCGGGCGGAGGGGGCTCCCCTGCCCGCGCTCCCCCGCGCACGTACAGAGAGGGGCGAGCGGCCACCGAGGCGGCTGCCGCGACCAGCGCCGGCGTCGGAGAGCCCCGCGCCGCGGTGAGTACGGACCCGCGGCACCGGGCACCGCTCGGGGCGGGGGCGGGGAGTGTCCCGGGGAAGCCGGTCGAGGTGCCCGGGAGGTTCCTCAGCCCCTCGGGCGGGTCCCCCGAGGGTTTAGGGACGGGGCTCGGGTTTCAAGGCGGCGTTGCGGTGATCGCCGCTGCGGTCGGGGCTTGGCTGCGGATTGTGGGAGCGCGGTTGGACAGCGGCACCTGCGCCGGGAGCGGTCCCGGGCTGGGCAGGAGAGCGTCCGAGCGCCTGGGCACCCCCGGGATGCGGGCTTGGCAGGTGCGAGATCCCCCCTGCGCAGGGGGAGCCTTAACGGGTGAGAAACAGCGTGTAGAGAAAGTGTGGAATTCACATGGGATAGAGCCTTGCGTGGTGCCTTTGGGATATTTAAACCTGCAGGAGTTTTCCCAGCGACCGTGTTAGAAATTCATATTTTGTTTTCTCAAACAATCATGAGCTGGGAAATGAATGTTGAATTCTGCTGGCTACAGTACCGTGATGTTCTCCAGTTCACCGTTAGCATCAACTAATTGATCCAAAGGTCGGTCCTTACAGCGAGGTGCATTCAAGCTGTCAGTTCCTACAATGATAGGAGCTTCCACAGTGCTTCAGGCACGCAAGCATCTTTCCGTATTTGTTGTATTTCCCAAAAGGTTGCTGGAATCCAACTTTTAGCAGCCTTTATTAGGAGGGGAATGGCCATCGGCTGAACAGCAGTTGCCTGTGAGCACCACTGGTTGCCAATGCCATTGACTATAGGAACAGAAATATTTGCAGAACAATTGCATATGAACTGGACAGGGTTTAGCAGATGTGGGAGGAGAGCTGCACCTCCCAGGGTTTGGTTTGCCTTTTTTTTTCCTTTTTCTGAAAAGACATTTTCATCTGTCATTGGAATTTTTGTTTAGAGATGTAGGGCAGTGACCCTGTTCATCCAGTACGTGACCCTGACTTCAACAGATTGTACTGATTTTGGAACAGAATGCCAATGCTGTTAGGAAAACAGATATAATGTGCTCCTCCCTCAATGGATTTAAGGATTCAAAGCACAAGTAAGTCAAAATTGACACATCATGAAGTGAGTTCTTCATTACCTACAGCTCAAGCTAAGCCCTATTTAGTTATAGGAGTTATCCCTTAATTTAATAGGAGCAGAGGAGCCTGGTCTGGAGTGATGCTGAATGTGTAAAGCTCGAGTATATTTTCTGATTTTTGCATTTTAAGCATGCATTGAGTGGGGCGATTTCTCAGAGATGGTGTTTCAAGGAACACTATATGGAATTACTTTTTTCCTGAGGCAGATGGGACTGAATGATGCAAGATGTAGTGAGGATGACACTGTTGTGCCCATATTAATGTGCGCTAAGCCCTTCTTTGCAGAAAGTTTGGGTACAATGTAGAGAATGAAAATGCAGAAGAATAAAACCAAGTAACAGGGTCTCTCAGCATAATTCCCTTTGTGTGGTATATAAAATGAAATACAGTATCAATTTTTAGACTAATTAGTACTCTCTCTACATAAACTGTGTGTTTTCAGTGCTATTTCAGATTTTTCGTTAGTACGTTTTAATTCCTAATTGATGCCTTCCAAACTAACGAAAAAATAATAAAAAATACTTAAGATGATGTAAGGAAGAGTGTGCTGGTTACTGTATCTTCTTCATATTCAACCACTAAACAAAAGGATGAAATCCTATTTGCCCTATTAATTCCTAGTTTATAAGTTGCAAGTTAAAAGCCATTTATCCTGCACTGATATAAATAATGGTGTTTTCCAGGCACATATGGCACAAAACAACTCTCTTTTTTAATACCTCATGTGATTGCATCAGAACACATTTTCAAGTTGAAAACATGAAAATAAATCATTTTTTAATCGATTTGCATGAAAATAAATCATGGACATATTTTATTAAATAGCGTATTCCACCTTTGGTACGTACAAACCTATTGCTAGGAACAGGATCATACTCTACTGGCACATGCCTCCTGCTTTCAGCCTTTCCAACAAGCACAAACGTTGCAAAAGCTTTTGAATCCATGCAATAGGAAGTGGCATTGATTTAACAGGACAACAGGAGTCACAAGTTCTTGCCAAGTCGTTTGTGTGTACTGACAGCAACTGAAATCACCTAGAGACATGATTGTGGATCCAAACGAGTTTATGTTGCGTTACTAAGGGCATTCTTGGTGTGATTAATCAAAGAGGCTTCATAAATGTTCTCTGTCCCTCTGGCTCTGTAGCTGTTGCTCTCTCTTTGGCTTCCCCCAGGAAAACCTACACTATCCCCATATCTGACTTGTTACATTGTATGTTTGACTTCTTTTGTTCATGCATGTGATCTGCTTAATTCAGGTGGGATAACCATGTGTCATAGGTGAACAGGATTCAGCTTATATAAAAGTATTATATATTTATATTTAATATAAAATATTAAAATGTTTTTGGGACTGTGACCACACGTCTGCTTGGTGCCCAAGTTTCTGACAGCAAACAGTAAGGTGTCAAACCTGCAAGGAGTTTGTTACTCTGCACAGTGGTTTAGTTCACTTTAAAGCAAGCTGCCACCTCCGCCTTTTACAACAGGGAAAAGAGATTAACAGATCACAGATGTCACAAATTAGAAACAAACCCTCTCTTTTATTGAATTTTATACTGTTACACAATCAAAAAGAAATACAGTCACAAGTACGTCAAAATGCTTCAAGAGAAATATCAATTGCAATACGTTGTACTTGGTTCCAAAAAAGAATTCCATTAAAATATACCACTTCTTCATGAGAGAATACTGCTATTATTCACAAAATCTACTGTACTGTATAAATCCAGTAGCAAACTCTTTTAACTTTTTGGTAACTTGCTCAAGGTAAACAGGGAAGCAGAAGGAAAATGACAATTCATTTCTAGAATTTGGATGAAAAATCACAGTCCTCCAGAATGGAGCTTTTCAAGGAGTTAAGTCATAATGGTATTTTAATGAGAGCTGGATACCCAACTTGTGTGGAATTCCTATGAAAATGGTATTCCTCCAAAGTACTCCTGGCCTGTGAGTAGTTTATTTTCATGCTGGACAGTTACAGTTTGAGTAATAGGTGCCGTGACATTTGAGTGAGATGTGTGCTCTGTTCAGGAGCAGGGCAGCAGTGGGAATGGGAACAGATGGCTGACCTGGGGCACATCCAGCCCGGCTGACAGTGGCAGGATGCTCCCACATCCCCCTGCACTGTCGGGAAAGGTTCCCTCAGCAGGGTAACTGGGGAGAACACGTGCCAGCAAATACTGACTATAGCTGCCAGTGCTTGGCTGTTTAATTAAATAGCTCTTTCAGTAATGAAAAATTACTATTAAATATGCAATACTTTAACCTGTAATCATCAGAATTATCTGACCCTACAGTCATATTTCATTGGAAGCAGAGCTGCTCATTTTAGCCAAACTAAGCTTTGAAGTCTTAAAACTGTCACCAGTGTTATGTGTAAATGGCTCTTTTGGGCCCTAATCTGAGGTTCTTTAATTCAGTAATTACTTTGGGAGAGTTTAATGTGTGTAAACAGATACTATTAAGTTTCTTTTCTCAGGTAAGTTGTTTCCATTTCACCCAAAGGTTTTCAAAGATCACCAGAGTCCAAGCCAGTCTCACTAGATTGCAAGGAAGATATATTAGCAACAGGTACTTTGGACTCCAGGCTAACTTAATTTACTCAGTATCTTACATCCAAGATAAGTTACTGCACAGCATATTTACGTGATTTCTGGGGAGTTACTGCTGTAGTTAATTGTAACTACTTTCAGGTGAAGGAAGGAATTATGACATGATAAATACTAGTTTAAAAAATCCTTTACCCCTTAGAAAAATCATCACTGTTGATGACTAAAACATCAATTAAAATCTGTATGTAAAAACAATAATTGGACTGCGCCCTCAAGAAGGCCTGGCTTGACTACTGTTGTAGTCATAAAAACCTGGAAGAAAACTTTGCTATTTTCCTCTCGTATGCAGGAGGACACACTGTATTTACCCACAGTTTCTTCATTACAACTAACAGCAAGGAATAAATCACAGAATCACAGAATGATTGGGGTGGGAAGGGATCTTAAAGCCCGCCTAGATCCAACCCCTCTACAAGGGACACCTTCCACAGACCACATTGCTCAGAACCCCCTCCAACCTGGTCTTGAACACTTCCAGGGATGGGGCACCCAGAGCTGCTCCGGGAAACCTCTGCCAGTGTTTCACCAGCCTTAAAGTGATTCACTTCCTCATAATTTCTAATACAGTGCCTCAATATTTAAAAAAGGCAGCAAGTCAGCAAATAAAGTATGCAAAATCACTAAGAAAACATTTAGGAAGCAATTTATTCTAGAAGCTTGTACGCCAAATTAGCTCTAGAATCAGACTGCGTGTTACTGCAGTCTAAAGGAAAAAAAAAAAAAGGGTAGTTTTAACAGGGGAGGAAAAAAGTCAGTAAAACAGAAACAAAACAAAACAAATCAACTGAAACGTGTACTTCTAGGTTTTGCAAAATGGCATCTGCATTTAGCAAAAGTCTTAAAAGGCCAGAGCAATTACTGTTCCTTTTCCGTTCTGTGTTCAGTGCCTCGAGGAGGCTTGGTGGGGTTTTGTTAGGTTGTTATTGTTCCTCTGGAGTAAACCAATACAGCTACTACAGTTCATCACAGTAATCAAAATTCATTATTATACATAATAAAAAATGTGAGAGTTGAGATTTTTAGATTAAATATGGCTCAGTTATGTCCATAGCTCCTGTCATTAAGATCAGAGATGATCCAAGACAGGGTGGAGGGGGCTCTGAGCAACCTGATCTCATGGAAAGTGTCCCTGCCCATGACAGGGGTGTGGGAACAAGATGATCTTTAAAGTCACTTCCAACTCAAACCATTCTCGGACTCCAGCAGCTCATAACCATAAATCATGTGGGTCACTTCAGTTTTACTCTATGAAAACTTACTCTCCTCCTAAAGTGCACTGAAGAGGACTTGACAGATCCAAACAGGTCAGGCTCCTCCAAAACACAGCCAAGAGAGCAGCAGAACATCTCTGACATTTCTCTTGGGAGTGCAAAGGGATAACCCCCTACCCCAGGCCAGCTCAAAGCTTGCCAGGGCAGCACAAAAGCAGAGGCAGCTGCACCTTTCACCTGCCTGCAAGACTCTCCCCACTATCTCACAGAAGCACCACATCAACCCATGCAGAGCTAAGCAGGAGGGATGCCCTAAACAGCAGGGGCTTTACTGGACTTCACTATTTAAACCTTCTAATTGCTGACAAAGAAAGAAATGCCATGGAAAGAATGCCAGCCCAGACACAGCAGGCAGGGAGGGGCTCTGCTGCTTTAAGCCATTAAAAATGTTTACTAGTGAAAATATTCTCTGCATGAAGCTTCAGCTCCAGCTGACTGCCCCTACACACCTTCTCTCTGTGCAACTTCTACTCAAAACTTTAACAAAGTGTGCAACTATCTTCTGCTGCCAGTGCCTTACTCTTTTGTTAATAGTGTCCTTTTAGTTTCATACAGTTATGGCAGTTTAGAAAGTGCTCCTTTCAGTGAAACAGTAATTTTAGAACAGCTTATGCTTATATACTATTACATTGATTTCAAAACAGTGCAATGAAACCAAAAAGTTTACAACATAGAACCAAAGTAACTCCTGTGACACTGCATGACTGATTACTTATATTGAAATAAGTTTAGTTTTTTTTAAATAGTTTGAGGGATGCACAGAACATCTTGACCATATTTACACAACACAGGGTTACCAGTAGCATCATGTTTTATGACAGCAAGATGAGGAAAGTCACTGAATCAACAGCATAAAAATGTACAACAAGTTTTATCAAGAACCAGCTTAAATTTTTTATCATGGAGTTTTGTGATAAAAATCCACCCCAGATCAATCACTCCTGTGAATTTTACTTTTTCCTGCTTTCCTGTGTTACCTTGATAAAGCTTCCAGAGACAAGCCTTTAAGAATTCATAAAGATGAATTCTTTCTGCTCTGAAGTAAAACAAAAACGCTGCCTCCTGGCTGTCAGGTTTGCTCACTGGTGTGATAACAGGTTGAGAAGTGTAACGTCTTTGGCGAGTGGTAGTACAACACTGTCTAGGAGACTTCAGTACTGAACAGGCTCAAATAATTAACGCAGAGATGTTACAATCAAAAGAAGGAAGCAGTGATTTCCAATCAATTCTAAGTTAAAAAGGGAACACGGATGAACAATAACCACTAACAAAAATATAAATTATCTCATTTCTCTCAGATAACACACTCCCCAAGGGGGCCTGGTCCACATATAGTTTATTGATGTAAGAAAACAATACAGTTAGTGTTAGATCCAACCACAAAGAGCAAAAAGAATGAGTGAATGAAGGTTTTGTACAGTACATATAGGAAAATAAGATGTTTGTGACAACTATATATTTCTAAATAAAAAGGCTTCTAAATATATTCAAGTTATTGAAATCTACATGAAAACATATGGATGTTAATAGCAACAAGGTGCATAAAACCAAAACATCAAAATATTGAGCAACTCAATGATGTACTAGATAAAAGTTTGCTAACAATGCAAGATGTTTTACAATCTGCTTGAAATATCACCTATACCACACAGGGTAAGCTGAACATTTAGATTTAAGATCATACACAATATTAGCATTAACTTCAACAACTACAGGCAGGGATTTTTTTTTTTTAAGCTGGCAAAGTGACTACTTTAAGAACATCAAACTTTCTCTAAATTGAGAACGTATCCAAATAAAATGCTGCTAGCCCTTTCCAGATAAAGCCTTTCCTTTGACTAACCACACTCACTGAAGTCAAAAGCATAAGACAGCATTTAAGAACAATTTATATTACAACGTGACTAAAATAATGACATAATCCAGGTTTAAACATGTTTTCATAGGCAAACAAAAGATTCTTCTTAAAAACTAGTTTTTATAAATGCAGAATATATTGCATGAGGAACTGCTGGTATTTTTTAAGAAAATATATTGTGCGATTGTGGCTACAATGCACCGCTGCAAAGCGTTGTTGTTTCTTATAAAAACTATTAAAATAAAAAACTTACTTGAACATAAAGAGTAAGAGAGCACAAGTCTTCCAACTACCTATGAAAAGCAGGATGGAAGCATTGCCAGTTTTTCCTGTGTTGACATTTTACTAATGGTAAGATTTGGTGACCAACTCCCCAGCCAAAAAATAATTTATTTTTTTTTAAATCAGGTGCATATTTCAAAGCTGCTATTGCAAGTGTGTTTTAAATGTAATGGACTTAAAAGTGTATGTACCAAAGAATTATAAAAATGCACTATAGTTTGAGTTATTGTTACATAAAGAACATATTAAAAAGACTGTCAAAATAAGTAGAAAGGGGATCAAAACTGAACTAACTGAATTAGTGCAGTACTGTAGCCAGGCTTCTAAAATCAGATATAGAAAATATAAATAGACTGCTTTAGGTGATGATTCACCAGTGTCCAAAAAAAGGAGCAAGTTTTGTGAAAGCTCAGTTAACTTGATCCAGAGCTCTGAGCAGTTCTTCCCCCTGTAGCAGGTTTCTGTTGCCTTGTATGGGAGCGTTTACTTCGCAGTCGTAACTCGTGAGTTGGGGGAGTCCACTCTCATCCATCGACTGCCCTAGAAGTTTACTCGCTATGTCTAAAGAGGGAGGGGAAGGAGAAAAAGTGCACTTTATTCACCATGCTTAACCTCTCCTCCAGAGCTGTTCACAAGGAGTTAAATTTGGATAGTTTTGGTGACTCTGTTCTCTTTCACACAGCCCCCTCCACCCACTCTGCCTGGGAAAGAAAGATACCAACCAGTTGATAGTAGAATGATTGTCTTTTGCTCCACTCCGCTGTGACCATTTGTTTTGCACCCCTTTACACGTTTCCAAGCAAGTGATGCGTTTCCTCCACGGTCACCTGTCTGCTGGAATAAAGACCCCTAGAAAGAAATAAAATGAATATATTGAATACTGTATCTTTATATCCCTCCACACCCCTCTTCCAAATTAACGGTTCCCATCACTAAGTACTAATGTAGGCATTGTTACAATTTAAAGTGGATTTTGTTCAGAACTTGGGGAGAAATATATTTCCAAGTACACTAACTTGAAAATCATTTAATAGAAAACTGAATCAGATTTCAAGACCTTACTTCCCTAAAAGAAAACAATTACTAAATCCTGGTTATCATCAGCTACCATGCTCAAGATTAGCGTGTACATGTACACAAACACACCCATCTAATTACCACTGCTCTGGGGTGAGTAAGCATCAGGTTTTCACTGGAGTCTCTAGTGGCTTTCTGCACTGGAATTAATAGTGTAGGCAGGAGAGTCAGGAATCTCAGTAGGTCGATTCTATCTACACATTTAGGATGTAAATTCAGTTTGCACTCCAGTTACTGTCACCAAGCCACCTGACCCAAGCCTTGTGGAAAATGCAGTCCTACGCCAGTCTAGCGCAGATATGGCTCCTTAGCATATTGTTTTGACAGCAGAACAGAAGATATGGAGATTAGGAAGCTGTAAGGACTTCATATAATAGGGACAAGGAAGAAGCTGCCACTGAAACAGATGGGATGGAAAGAAGAAGAACCATCTTAATATCAAGTCTGCTGGCAAAAGTACTTGAATCTGCAAAGTTTGGTCTTGTTAGTAATACTGACTGCTGCAAAATGAGGAGAAGGTATTTCAGAATATGGCCATTATCCTCAACACTTAAAACAGTGAAGAGCATATGTTTTCAGGTTATAAAACACCCGTGCAAGTCAAAAGAGCAGCTGTATAGTAGAAGTTATAGTTAACTCAGAGCTGCAGTTCATAGTGAAATCAGTCACCTACCCTGCTGCTAGTTCATTTTTTTACTATGAATGCAATCCAGCCCTTCATCTTAAGATATTGCTCATAACTGTTACAGTATAATGATTTAGATCAATATTTTATAACCTTACTATAACATATCTTGCCCTTGTCTAATTCTCCTGTTTTCTAGGAAGCTAAAATAGTATTTTACTTAGGTCTTCACTTATTTTCACTCTTTGCAAAATCATCCCACTTGCCTACAGCTAAGAAGTTGCGGCAAGTGTTTGTACAACCCTAGAATAGCATGTATTCTAAGCCTGGATTTAACATCATTTTTCTTCTGAGTGTGTGAAAGGTCTGTATATCCTCCCAGAAATCCATTGTGGAGAAAGAAGCCAAACAACAAAAGCACTTGCTTAAAATAACTCCACTAAGACCCAGCTTCATAGAAATTCAGCTTCTGACTCTGAGAAACCATCAAAATATTTATACACTTTTGCCAGATACAGACAAAAGAAAAAGGTTTAGCAAAGGATGAAGTCTGAACCTATAAGCATGAAACTGGCACTAAGCAGAGAAGCCTGAACATCATTACAGCAGTCAATACTGAACTGCTTGCATTCTCTGTATTTAATGACATCCCATGCCATTTTGAATATTTCACCAGCAACACTATAGGAGCTGTAGCACCACTGCATGAGAAAAGGGCAGTGGAAGGCAATAACATTTCTTGCACAGCTGTGAATTCTTACAGGGCTTTTGGAAGCAGCAGAACAACATGCATGAAAGTGCAAAGAATTTAGCAAATGAAAACAATAGCATAGAAATCGCATAGAAAAACTGATTTGTCTTATGCCCAAACTAGAACGCTAATACAGGAGCAAGGAGAGTTCAGAGGAAAAATAATTCTGCACTGTAGGATATGGTAGATGTCTACAGCTAGGAGGTGGCTCAGTAGAGAAACAAAGAGGCTCAAAGGCTACATTGCAGTAGAGGAACTACAACTTAAGACTAAGACTTCTCAAAACCTGAGAAGTGGGAATTTGCAGTAAAGATGAGAGAGAGAACGGTGTGCAATGGCAAAGCTCAAGGTTTCAAAATACTAAGAACTGACAGTGAGAGACAAAGATTATGAAGACAACATACCCTTGCAGAAAATAACAAGCTGGACAACCCCTAATTGTGACACCCATCTAGGAGTATCTAAAAAGTTTCTTTTGAATAGTTAGGACAGATGAGGATGAGCTACTCTCAAGTGCCCACAATAATACTAGAGAGAGTGTGCATGAAATGGAGTAGCAGTAATAGACATTTGCTAGGTTATTATAGGAGTTCTGTTCCCTCACTGTTCAGATGGTCTTGTTATCCAACTAAATAAAGGAATCTCAGACCCAATGGAAAAATAAAAGTATAGGAAAAAGCATAAGAACACTAATCTCCAGTATTGACAAATATGAAAACTGAGTTTGAATTTAGTAGTTAAATAAATACAGCAGTTACACATTTAAATGTGATGTCTTACATTAGTGCATATTCTACTGAAGAAACATGTATGTTCGTAGAAGAGTATCTTCTACTTAATCAAGAAATGTACTTGGGTGTAGAGGGCACTTTTGAAAAGCTGACAGTAAGAGAACTAAAATTGGAATATCTGCATATATATATATATGTAAATTTCAGTATGAAACAATTATCTCTCATCCCAAGATTCCACTGCTTACCAACAGCTCAACTCAGGAGTCTGCACTGATGCCTCATTTCAGAAATTGCAAGGTTAAAAGTGAATATTTTAAAATGGTAAAACAAAACTCACAATTCCAACTGCCTGAAAAAGTGAACCATCATGTTCCATTTTTCGTTTTCTCTGAGCATTATGCAAAGCTAGCATCTTTGGATTTAGTTCTTCATCCAGTGCAGTAGATCTAAGAAAAATTGATTCAGGCTGTTAAGACGTTTCTACTTTCCTCGAGCCATTCTTCTTTTGTGGACACTTATATATACAACATCACAGAACTGAATTTATGAGCTCCACTACTTTTCATTCATAAATTGACTAATTTCAACAGTCATTTTCTATGATCATAGCAAATGTTAGCCTTTAATCTTGCTGTGAAGCTCAGAATAAATTTTTAATAAAAATTTTTAAATCTGCAGAAAAAAAGCATAATAGTTCAGCAGCTCACTTTCAACAGAAAGAAGGGAGGGAAGAGTGAGGGCAAGCCTATTCTGAATATTTTTATGTACAGATAAATTTTTTATGTATCATAAATCTCATGTTTGACTTAATGTTGTTTTCTATTGTGATAAATATCTACTACAGACACCACAGTCCATCATAAAATTAATTTAGTTTTAAAAGGAATAGATGTACACAGACTGTAGTTGCCTCTTACCTCTAAGTGGATAAGGAAAGCACCAGAAATATTGTGTGGGTGTAACTACCTGTTGCATTTTTATAAAGGCTGCACATCAGGTACAAGAGCAGAACAAAATTTTTACAGCAGCTGCCTTTTACATGAGGTGCTTATGTAAAAGCTACCATGAAATTAACTTTAGGGAAGTACATAAAATAACCCACTTGTTTAACATGTCCAAATTTAAATGTCTCAATTTCTACTCTGAAGAATTCTGAGGATGAACACACAACAGCTGACAGAATTTATATCTTAATTCCTTGAACATATACCAGGGCTTAAGCTGCATTTTAAAAATACCTTTTATTCAGAGTGACCGTTAGCAAGCTGGGCGCTCCTGGAGAAGGCTTTTCTGCCTGATCCACTGTTCCTTTCCCTGCTCTGATGGGAGAGGCCGTTCGACTCCTGCTCCCGCCATAGGGCGAGGCAGGGGCACTGCTGGACTCAGTGACCCCGCGCACGGGAGAGGAAGGGACAATTATCGTCTTCACATCGTCCGCACGCTCCGCCGCCGGCTTCATCTCCTCAGCAGCGCCTGCTGCCGTCTGACTCTGCTGGAATATGGTGATGGTGGCTGCGCTCTGGGGGCTGGAGGAGCTGCTTTCCAGCGGGGACAGCTGATCGAAGGAGCGCAGCTGGAAGTCATCATCCATCGGGATGTAAGGAGCCAACATCTCTAAATCTAAATCAGTTTCCTGAAAGAGACAAGAGGCAGAACTTAGCAAAGTGGAAGAAATCTCAGCTATGAGTTCATGACTTCATCAAGGCTCTTCCTTTTACCAAATCCTTACAATTTTTCTGTTTGTCTCCACTTTATTCAAAATATTACATAAAAAAGGAAGGAGGTTCCTGAAGACATTCTAAGGAGGAAGAGAAGCACATTCAGAACAAGATGATAAAGAATTTTAAGTTAATGTACATTACCTGAGTAGAGAATGGATTTTTTGCTTCTGTATCTATGGCAAAGAGTTTCTCCACTAATTCCAGTTTGAATTCACTGGCCATATCATTATCCACATCAAAGCAGTAGTCATTGGGACTACTGGGCTGTGAAAACATTTTGAGCACAGTTTTAGGTTTCTGTCATTGCATCACTAGACATTGTTACCTACAGCTTCCCTGCAAAATGTTCTAATGTAGAAACTAATTCCATGCTATAACTGCACAAAATTTGAATGTATACAGACAAGTGTGTTTTCTTTTCCCATTTTAATTTACCCCATTTTGGAAGCACTTTCTTAGCTGAAACCTGGAAGTAGCCTCTACAGTAATTTACTGCAACTACTTTGCTTTTTAGGGAAGTTGTGTCTGAACCAAACTGAATGAAAAAGACCAATCCCAAGCTCTCCTTATTTCTATCAGATAGTAATGCATACATTTGCAAGACTCACTTTAATGAAAAGATATGAAAATTTATCAGTTTCCTCAGATCATGGCATGAGCTTAAGTCACAAGGTAGAAAGAATTTCCAATTCCTGTCCTGGCTGCATCCTTAACCAGATTTGCCCCACAAGCCCCAACAGCACATCCATTTTAATGACAGCATATCCAAATTACGAAACTCACCTCAGGTGAACTTTGGCTGGTACTTGCATCAGAAGGGCTGGTTGGTTGCTCTTGCACCTGAGGTATGGTAAAAGAAAGTTCGAGTGGCTCTGTGTTTGGCTCCAGCTTTGATACAACTTCTCTATTGAGTGCAGGATCAGCATTGCTACGAAGTGGCTTTGTAGTTTCAGAGGCAGGTAGTGGGGACATTGCCATATTTATATTCTGCAATTTCTCACTGGATGAGGGGAGCATTACATCATTATACAAAGGAACTTCATCACATTGTTGTTCATCAGACTCTATAAAAATTAAAAGAAACCATCAACCTAAGTAACAGTACTGTGCGTGTCTATGGACCTCATTAAATTTAAACAGCAGCGGAAATACCACTGGGCAAGTGGTACTGGGAGGTTATTTTTTGAAATCTACTGTAAAATAGTAACTTTGCTAATCAACATGCTCTTCAATTTAAACACACACCCACCATTACTGCTGAAATCTAGAGAGATAATTGTGTCTCCAGCAGCTGGGGCCAGCACAGTTAAAGCATCTGGTTCCTGTTTAAGTTTTTCAAATAGGCTGTTGGTATCATCCAGGTCATCTTTATTGAATATTTTGGTCATTTTCATGTCAGGAGACTCCACTGGTTTCAGCATACACTCAGTTTGTCCAAGGGAAAAAATTAAGTCCTTCTGAACAATTCCACTGTCAGACAGAGAGGAAGATGACTGTTAAAGAACTGAAAGGAATAAATTTTGCCTTTAATAGTTTTGTAGGTTGAAACCAACCCCTTCTCCCTCCCCAAAAACCCTAAACCAAACCAAACCAAACAAAAAACCTCAAAGAAACAAACAAAAAACACCCCACCACACATATCCCACAGAATTACCAGGATAAGAGTTTTAAGAATTCTTTTTTTCTTACTCATTTTTTCCTCAAAAGTAACAGACAAAACAAGCACTAATTGCGGTGCTATCAAAAAAAGTAACAAAAATAAACATGCTTCTCTGAAAGCCTTGAAAAAGTAAGGAAAAGATTTTTTAAAAAGGGAAAAAAAGTTAGGTATTTCCTAAACTACTTTTCCTTGTTTTAAATGAACGTGCAATATCTTGTTAGATTGATAATGGTACATTCGCTGAATTTTTGCAAAGCCAATTTGGGACTATTATACATCTGTAGGAAAATAGTCAACCAGTCTTTTCAATTAAAAGAGGAATTCTAAGGAATAAAAAGGTAGATGGGATTACGAATGACATGGGATTAAGAATGACATGCTCCGACTCCACGACAAAGTTATTAGTGGAATTAACTGTTCCAGACTTGGGACAAAGATTAGAGAGTTGTCTGGAGTGCACACAAATGCTCAAATAGTTCCAATCATACAGAAGAGGCTGGTTCTACACTCATTTACCTGCAGAGATCATCTACTGACATCACTAGACCAAAAAAGTGTTCTGTTTACAAATACAATTTCTAATCCTAGGACTGCCAGTATTCAAAGAAAAATTTCACCAGTACTGAACAGTAACATCATAACATACTCAACAGGGGATCACATTTCTCAGCAAGTTGGGAAAAAAAAAAAAATGTAATGCCATCAGAATGTGACTTTGTCTTTAGTAAAGTTGATGACAAAGAACACTGAAATCCACTCAACTTACCTCAACACATAGTTCACACACACTATGCACTGTGGCTGAGAATTCTTAGTGTTGTATATAACAGTTGCTTGAGTTTCGACCCAGACATAGCCACCTTGTTTCGCCAGCATTCTGTACTGTCCTGTTGTCACCTGCCCTTTTGTGAACACTACAAGCAGAAAGGACACCAGCTTTAATTACAGGCAGAAAAACCCCAGAACTTTTTGAAGTGAATATTCATTGCAGATTCATATCTGCAATTAAAAGAAAGCCCTCATTCTTCTGCTGCTTTCCCCCAGGGCTGTCTCTCATCTCCTGTAGTTTGAGGGCTTTAAATTCAGTTTTCACTTACTGTCGTGGTGTGTTTTGGTCAGATGATCAGAATCCAGTGCGTGATAGTACTCATAGATTGAGCGACCCAGGAGCTCCTCTGGCTCGTACCCCATCAACTCTGTAATTCTTTAAAACAAGGGAAAAAATTGCTACATGAAAGCAGACACAGGCCAGCACAAATACCAGAGCATCTGGATGCTTGCACATCTAGAAAAAATTAAGAATCACTTCCATACATAATTGTAAAATATTTGGTTTACTGGGACTTTTCATTTTGAAATAAATTGCTATTTTGATGCTTCCTCAAAAGAGAAATTTCAGCAGACATAGGATTTTACTTCTCACTGAGTACTTAAAAATGATGTAGTGGGATATGATTAAACAAATCCCCACTTTTTAGACTTTTTTTCTTTTTGCTTCAAGGTAGACCAGCTACTTACAGACCAGTTTAGGCAAATATGAGAATTTAACAAAATAACGAAGTTACGCTTTAACAGTTTTAATCCTGCAACTAAGAGAAATCGGGAATCAGATTTACTCTTCCCACTCAAGCACTGCCTGCTTTTAAGGAAAATGGGATATATTTAGTCTCTAGAGGGCAGTGCTAACCAGGGAAGTGCTTGTATTTTGCCCCATTCTACACACAGAATGTGATGAAATAAGTACCTTTTATGTGATACCATCAGTCCTAGAAAGGTAGTTACTGCAAAGGTCAGAAATAACCTGCACTAACCTCTTTCTGCATCTAACTGCAACAACTAACTAGAAATTCACTTTTGTTATAAAGGAAATGGGCAGTAACAAATTACACCAAATTAAAAATAAAAAAAAAAAAAATTGAAACAAACCAACCCAAAACAAAAAACCTTGAGCTGATTATTTCCTTCATTTGCGTTTATCAAATTTGCCAAGCTAAGTTCCCAGAGGACAGGAAAATCAGTCTTATGTGTCTGACTCCACCTCTGATTTGTACCAGAACACAAAATCTCAGTTTTCAACAGCAGATGTATTGCATTAAAAGTGCAGCTGAACTTCTGGGGGTTTTTTGACAAAAGAAAGCAGACACTGATCTCCTAAGGAAGGGAGAGAGGGGGAAGCTGTAGCAATAAAATACATCTGACAAGTATTACACACACTCTTTTCAGTCACCAAAATGCCCTATCTTCAACAAACCTAAAATCCTGCTTTTTCAGGGTCTGGAAGAATCTTCTCATTTCAGTTTAATCACTGCCACTATAGTAAAGATCACTTTGAAGAGGCAGTTAACTGAAGGTAAAGGATTTATTTATAGAATCATAGAATGGTTTGGGTTGGAAGGGACCTTAAAAGACCATCCCATTCAAACCCCCTGCCATGGGCAGGGGCACCTTCCACTATCCCAGGTTGCTCCAAGCCCCATCCAGCCTGGCCTGGAACATTTCCAGGGATGGGGCAGCCACAGCTTCTCTGGGCAACCTCAGTGCCAGGGCCTCAGCATTTTCACAGTCAAGAACTTCTTCCTAATATCTAATCTAAACATGCCCTCTGTGAGTTTAAAACCATAGCCCCTTGCTCTATCACTATCTGCCCATATAAAGAGTCCCTTTCCCTTTCATTATTCCAAAGTAATAACCCTGCATCCTCCTTAGATCTGAAATCTGGCTTTTAAGACATTGTGATCAGTTAGGAAAAGCCCAAGTATACCACCAATGATTGATTGCATTGTGGAGATGAAACAAGTTATCAAGAAAGACTGTGTAAATGCATATGGCAAACACGAGCCAACATGTACCAGCCCTGAAAATCCTTCAAATTAATTATTTTTTACAGTATAAATCATATATATTACCTTTCATCACAGTAAGAAAATTTCATATCAAGACTGTGACGACTGAGGAACGTTTTACTGTCCAGGGGGACCTCAATGTTTGATGGGTGAGGAATAGGTTCACAGATCAACACCAGGCAGGTCATGGGAGGCTTTTTGTATCCGCAGTGAGTCTGGTTCCCACACGTGTCATACACACGGATGTGGCCAGTGCAGTGCAGCACCTACGGGGGAGTTGGATTTTAGCAAGAGACAAGGTTTGGTCTGTCAGATAACCCAATCCTATTTCCATCAGCACAGCCTGAGCCAAGTCCTGCCCCTCCCCACCCCTCAAGGGGACAGTAACAAGGGGTGGCTGGAGGAGAGCAGCATTCTTCTCCTTACCCCACACAGCCTGGGATGGGTTCACAGCCCACCAACTCCTTCTTCAGCAACACCAGACATTGCTGCATTTCTGTGAACTCTTCTTTCTACTCACAGTAATGGCAACTCTGATGAGCAACTGCCATAGCAAAAGGTATCTCACAATTTAAATCTGAAAGTTATGGTAATAGTAGCACCCCCCATTTTAGGTCTTCTGCAGAGGTGATGACAAAGATCAAATATATTCTTCAGCAGAAAGGAACTTTTGCATTTTGTGGGGTTTTCTTTTAAGTATTCTGAAGCAGAAATAGTTCACAGACAGCAGCAAAGAAGCTGTTTGATCCAGAATAATTCAAATTCAAATCATAAAAGAGAACTGTGAGCCATAATCCACTCGATACAGTAAAAGGTTACTTTGTCCAGAGGAGAAAATGCATTCACTGCAGAAAGTTATCAGGCTGGCCTCTTTTTGTTCCAACTGTTACAAAAGGGAGAGCCAGCAGCTTCAAAAGAATGGCATTGAAGTCCTTCAGAGAGACCTCAACTGTCACATTTTCAGTATCAAATCAAAAGAATTCAGGGATCAGCATAAGTGGTGTCAAATATTTTTTTCCCAGAGAAGGTTTTATGCAAACATATTTAGTAATTATAACTGTTTGTAAGTAAATTGCTTTTAATTTGAAATGGAAAATTCATTAAAAGTTTTGAAAAACTAATTTTACAACATTGTTTCAGTTACCTCCATGATGTAGTCAGCATTAAAATTCAGCATAATGAAGCACAATCATTAAATTATAAAGTACTTAGTGAAACTCAAGCTCATTACATGAAGCAAAAATGTTGAAATACAGTGTTATGACATCTGAAGAGGAAGCTGCCAAAGTATGCAAGTATTCCTTTGCATAAGTTACCTTCCATGTAGCAGACTTTATATTCACTGTTCTTCCCCTGCTAGTCAGAGTACACTTCATTCTGAGAAAAAAGCTGCGCTCTGTGTTTTGCTCTTTACCCTTTTTCACAGGACCTAGCAAAAGCAAACAGCAAAACGGTTCTTAAAACACTTGGATCATTTCCCAAAGGCATAAAAAAAGCTTCCACGAACACATTACAGAACTCTAAGACTAAGGGAAGACTCAAAAAATAAACTAAAAAGATTCATACACCTAATAGCACTTCTGATAAGGACATTTTTCAGAACAAGTTTTACTATCAAGCAGACAAAACCCCCTGAAGTTTCACAGAGCGGTTTGTGCTGGAAGGGACCTGAAAGATCACCTTGTTTAGAGCCCACTTCCATAGGCAGGGACACCTTCCACTATCCCAGGTTGTTCCAAGCCCATGCAGCCTGGCCTGGAACACTGCCAGGGATGGGGCAGCCACAGCTGCTGTGCCAGGGCCTCACCACCCTCAGAGCCAGGAATTCCTTCCCAAAAATCATCTAACCCCGCCCTCTGTCAGTGGGAAGCCATTTCCCCATGTCCTGTCACTCCAGGCCCTTGTCCAACATCCCTCTCCAGTTCTCTTGGAGCTGCTTTAGGTACAGGAAGGGACTCAAAGATCTCCCCAGAGCCTTTTCTTCTCCACGCTGAACAATCCCAGCCCTCCCTCAGCCCATCCTCACAAAAGAGGTTTTTGATGCAGCCCAATTTCAGCATTTTAAGATCAGTATTGTATTTGTAGCCAACTCCACACTCACAGATTTCAGGAAAAAGGAGTGGGGAGAAAGAGAGACTGACTGGAAATTAATTACATTTTTAAATTGTGACAGTGAACAAGAAAAGCATGTGCAGAATAAGAAACCCTGTTGAGGTGGTTTCCATTGAAATGTATCAGTAACTCACTATGGAGAGGTTCAAACCAAGTACCTTTTGGGCTTGTTGCTCTTCAGGACTGCAAGTTTTTCAATTCAAAATTAATAACTCAGCTGTTTATATGCATTCAAATATTCCCATGGTGATCTACACTCTTGGAGTAAATATGGACCAAGTTTTTTAACACATTATTAACATTTTTGGGCCAAAAAAAAGTTGAGAAACCCTAATACAAATCAGCATTGGTGGCACTTATTTTTTAGCCTTACTTCCTACCAGCAAGCTCTAAGTTAAGTTTTTGCCTGTACAGGGGAGATCCTTGCAGATTCAATGACTAGTTACGCTACTGTGGGCAAAGAAAATGTAACTGATGCTATCAGGAGAACTACAAGCAGCTCACAATGTGTGCAAGGAGGAAAGGAGCACCCAGGAGAAGGAGCAGTGGAAGAGCCAGTTTGCTGAGGCTTGCTAAAGAGCAAGGACCAAACCAAGGCAGGGGGGGAGGTTTAGAACATATGACCTTACTTCTGAAGCAAGTTTATATAATAATTTGCTCTCCTCCTCCAGAGACAACAGTAGCTATGAAATTCTTCATGGTGGCTTGCACTGCAGCTACTGGTTTGACAAAATTAATTAGAACAATGTTAAAGCCCCTACGCTACCTTGTTTATTGCTTCTAGCAGAGGCAAAGACTAAAGGGCTCAAGCACATTTTATGCTCCTTTAAAATATCCTCGATAATGAAGGAAGTGGGGGAGAAACTAAAGCGGAGTTCACAGAAGCAGCAAAAATTTATTTAATTTAATAAGTTTTAAGAGTTAAACCAATCTAGAAATTGATAGCTGAAGATCACACAACCTAACTGTTACCAAGTCCTGATACTTGAGGCTCTGCTTTGAGAAGCAGCTGTAAAAGATGGAGCAACTTTCAAGTCTGAATTTGCACCAGACATTATTTTTTAAAATGGCCAGCTTTGAAAGTTTAAAAAGCAGCTTCATAAAATGAGAATGCAGTTCTGTTTCTGCCAATCACATTTATATTCACTTGCTCTTGTACAGTCCCGAAGGGGAATATTTAATACTCAATTCAAAACCAAAATAATTCCACTGATGTAAGAGCTCCAGTAGAACGCAACCTGGGAATACTAATAAATATAAGAATATACTATTATTATTGTAATTTAGACTTCTGTCTGCCAAAGTCATTTGCAAAACAGCTTTTGTAGTAATGCTTTCCAGACATCTGATTCCAGTCTGGCCAATTTAGGCATGTTTGAGATGGTTTGCATGAAACTCAGTGATATGACATTTTTAAGAATTTTTGCAACAAAACCAGTTTTTTTTCACTGCTTTAGTGAAGTTGTTCCCCCAGACCCAAGATGCATTTCTGTATTCCAAAGGGGGAGGCAGGGGAGAGGTATAATCTAGCCTTAGATACATATTTCAATTCTAAGGGCAGACAAGTTTACAAAATGCTTACAAAATCCAAGTTGGGCCCTTAATGCTACAGTACCTTATCAGGTCCCTTCCACTGAATTTAAAAGGATGACAACATAAGACTTACATAAGATTTATAGTGCTACAAGAAAGCAGAGGTCAGGTTTATTAATATATCACTATCTGGATTCAGAGTCCATATAACGCTCATTTAATGAAAGGGAAAGTAGAGAGGTCAGATTTTAGGCTTCTAACTACTGAGTAAAGAAGATTTGTTTGGAGGTATGTGGGCTGCCAAGTTTTTATGGACTTTATCAAATCTTTAGAAGACATAAAAGCAGTAATTCATGGGCAACTGTTAAATTCCAAAGTATACAGAACATGTAAACATGGTGTTGTGCTCCCTCAGACAGAGAAGAGCCAGAAATCTGTGAAAGGATACCAATTTCATGCACCAATTAAAAGGTGCAGAGAAACATCAACCCCAAAGCCTTTTTTGGGGGTGTTCAACTATTCCCAGATTAGTTTCTTGGTGTCCTAAAATTTAAATCCAGTATCTTTTGTCTTAGGTATACCACCACAGCTTTCTGGAAGAAAGCATTTGTTCTCAGTTGTCCTGGAAAGGCATGCCCAGACCAAGACAAATGCACCAAATGAGCTTCTCCATGTCCCTCCAGAGCAGTTGCTTAAAATCATTCTCATTCAACCTACCCCTAATTTTATTCCTGTAGGCACTTATTCTTTCAACCCTCAAGAACTCCATTTTAGTCATTACTTTTGTTAAAGAGTACTAACAAAGTTCCATTTCTCCTATAATTAGGATATAGCCAAAACATTTTAGTTATTCCTGTTGTTAATATCTCTCAACAGGGTTTAATTTGAGATTTAAGAAATAAAAACATACTAGCATTTTAACTCAACACCACTTTCTGGCAGATATCCAAATATATTAATGCCAACAGAAACTATCCACAAGTCAATTAAATTGATTGTTTTTTTTCTTTCTTCTCACCATTTCTGTGTGTAAGCATTTCTCTCAGCTCCTCATGGTCACATGGATGAGTGAAATCAAATACACTGTGTCCCGTCAACTCAAACTGCAAAAATTAAGAGGTACATGGGTGTTTAACTTCATATACACAAAAAGGGAACAGCTTTTACAGATTTGAAACAGTCTTAGGAAATGTCAGTATTTCACCTGAGTGAGTCCCATACACTTGTTCACGTTTTCAGACATGTAAATCATGTCCCCATCTTCAGACAGAACCATGACAAAGCCATCCAGAGCTTTCAAGTAGAAACAGTTCAGTTCCTTCTCCATTTTGGCTTCTGTCTCCAGCTCACCTGCAAGCAGCCACACATTTTTATTTAAGCAACCACCAGCCATTCTTCACTTACCATCAGGAATGATTCCAGCACCAGTCTGCCAGAAGTCAGTCTTGCAGGACCATTCAAAACCAGCATAATTCATTTAGACAAATGATCAGTTCTTCAAGCTCTAGCAATGGTATCACAAATCACAGAAAATCAGAGTGAGGTTAACCTTCTGTGCTGTTATGTATTAACCAATAAACCTTCCACCTTAAGGAAAAGGTCTATGTGGCAAAATTTTACTATTTATCTCAAAAATGCATTACAAACTTCTCTCAGGGACTTTCTGGGAGAGATTTCAGAGTCTGGCTGCCAAAGTTACCCCTCCATACAGTAAAGGTAGACATGCATGAGCACAAATAACCCATACAGCATCCATGACAGCTGCTGGTTCACAACCTGACTCCGATACTCCTGGTGTACATGCAGGTGTAGCTGCAGAGACAACTGATCCTCAGCTAACTTCACCTCCAGTGGAGCATGTTACAAAAACACAATTTACAAAACTATTCCTTGTAGTTTATATTAAGAGGACACAACCATAGTTAGCTCAGTCAAGAGCAATTGACTACAGTCTAGAAAGCACAGCTGGAACACTAACATTCAGGGGGGAAATAGGTTTAAATGAAGGAAACTTTGGGAGAAGAGTCAAATGAGACTGAAAAGGGCACTACAGCTGTGATGAGGCAACCAGGATCACCACAATAGAAAGGGGAAAAAATTAAGTGCATTGAACAGCAGATTTTTCCTGTGCCATTGCCAACAGCTGATTTCTACTGTAAGGTAGAGTGTCCCAGAGAAAGGACACAACTATTAACGTATTAATTTATTCTACTGCTGACAGGTTCTACAAATAGCTTCTTCCTCAACATCCCACCCAGAGGGTGGCACGTTGTTCCCTTACCAGCATCCAGCAGCTTCCTCATGCGCAGGTAGCTGATGGTCAGCCTCATGATGGACGCCTTGTCCAAGTGTGCACTCACGGTGTGGGGCAGGGGCAGCTGGTGGGCCAGCTCATAGAACACCTCCGACTCCTTGCTCCTCCGGCACCGCGCTGCGTCTCTTGACTTCTCTTTCCGGCGCTCAGAGCTAATCCTATAGAAACAAAGTTTCGGGTTAAAATTGGAAGCAGACCTCTCTGTGAAAAGTATGTTTGAAACTAAGTTACCCTGAGCCAAATTAACCAGCTGTTGCAGTTAAATAGTTTAAAAGACCATTGTAATTCTTTGTATCGACTTCTGTCCCTGTTGGGCTGTGCCAGAACTAAATTGAAACCCACGGAGCCTTCCAACAAGATCAGTTCTTCAAACAGACGCTGGTACTCACAACGGCTCCTGCTTATCTCATACCTTGAGTGCTGCCTCTCCAGCCTCCAATTCCTGACCCCTCATGTCCATTCAACAAACTACAGAGTTATTTCTAGCTCGATGCTCCAGCATCATGCATCAACTACACTACAAGCTCTTCCTTTTTTACCATCCTTACAAAGCCTACCTAACAGGTCAGATAAGCAAGGATACTGATTTAACATGAGATATCCTGCTTTTCAAGTGATCCAGAAAGTCCCTTTCCCAAAACCATTCTATGAAGATTCTGTGATTAACTCTTGCCTTCCATAGCCTCTCCTATACAGGAAAACAATATCTCATTCTCCTTCCATTGCCTCTGCAGACCTGCCTCCTCCAGAAGGGGAGGTAAAGAACAGCTCACTGAGAAAAAACACCTAAACAATTAAGACTGTCATTAACTGGGAGAATTCCCCCTTTTCCTAACACCCACACCAGGCCATGTCTGCCTCATGCATCTGGTCAGACGAGTTTGGAACTAAACATTTTGACATTGGAGCTCCAAATTTTTTACACATGCAAACAAGAACTCAGTGCTGCTGTGATCCTTGAGGAAATAAATGTGCTTTCATTTTTAAATTAACAATATGAAACCACACACTATTATTGTCTAGTTTTCTTTTTATACTTTTACATCTTTTGAAGGCATCCTGTCTTCATTTTGCACACACCTGAGATACAAAAGGCAGTTGCAGTTTGGGAATTACTTCTTTTAAGACTTCACTAGACTTAAAAGCCATCTACTACCACTGCCAAATTCATGTTGCTAAGTCTGTGGATCTGTGCAAAAGTGCTTTTTAGTTAGCACACATCTTGTGAGAGGTACCACAAATTATAGAGCAAAGCAATTCACGGGCTAATGTTCCCTGGGACATAATGAGCCAGATTCAAAGAATGACAGAATGGTTTGGGTTGGAAAGGACCTTCAAGATCATCCAGTTCCAAGCCCCTGCCATGGGCAGGGATGCCTTCTGCAAGACCAGGTTGCTCCAATCCGGCCTGGCCTTGGACACTTCCAGGGCCAGGGCAGCCACAGCTTCCCTGGGCAGCCTGTGCCAGGGCCTCAGCACCCTCTGAGTAAAGAGCTTCTTCTCAATATCTAATCTGAATCTCCCCTCTTTAGTGTTAGCAAATATATACCCAAAAAACATGTTTTCAGTCCTTTACCTGCTATGCTACCCACAGTGGCCAAAAACCGGCTTAGTTTGTGCGTAAACATACCTGTGACAATACTATTACAACTGATGTTGGAAGCATGAATGCCTTGAAACATGGAAGAAGTTTAATAATCCAGGATAAAAAACAGAATAAACTATCAGAATCTCTTCTACAATTACCTTCATTTTTACCAACTTGATAAAACTGTATGGCATTCCCACCCATTCCCAACTACACCACCCTTTCCTCCACTCTGGCCACTGCCAGCAGAGAAAAACTGTTTCTGTGCAATGAGAAACATTAATAGATCAACATAATAGCAATAAAGATCTTTGGAGAACTACCTTATGGGATTTAGAGTTGTAAAAAACTCTGGATATACAATAGTCCCATTGATTCCTATGAATATAAGCTCATGTCTCTCAGACGGACAGCCTAAAATATCTGACAATATTTCCCCATCTTGCAGATTTCTTCACACTGAATTTCCCTGTGACAACAGATGTTCCTGTTGTAGTGATGGATATCTTGGTCTGAGAAGCTTGAGGCTCCTGACATACAGGTATAGCTAGAAACAGCCATTACAACTAGTCTGACCTTTAACAATACTGCAAAATTATTTTAGCTATTTAACCTGACTAATTAAACATTTCTTACTGAAGACAGGCCTCAAGTACTTTTTGTCTTGGTGGAAAACTAAGGGTGGAGGTGAATAAACATGTTGATTCTCTTTGTCCTTTTTCTTGGACCACAAATTTCACTGTAACTATTTTGTCAAAGGTATTTCAAGGTAACTGTTGTGGTTTTAACCCCAGTCCACAACTAAGTACCACAAAGCTGTTTGCTCACTATCTGTCCCACCCTGGTGGGATGGGGAGGAAAACTGCAGTGAAGTTAAAACCCATGGGTCAACTTAACAACAGTTTAATAATTGAAACAAAATAATTGCAATGACAAGGGAGACAACAAAAAGAAAACAAGACCCAAGACAGACAAGTGATGCACAACGCAATTGCTCACCACCCTCTGACTGATGCCCAGCCCATCCCAGAGCAGGGACCAGCACTTCCCAGCCAACTCCCCCAGTTTACACACTGGGCATGATGTTCTGTGGTTTGGAATATCCCTTTGGTCAGTTCAGGTCAGCTGTCCTGGCTGTGTCCCCTCCTGGCTTCTGGTGCATCTCCTCACTGGCAGAGCAAGGGAGACTGAGGAGTCCTGAACTCAGGGTAAGCGTTGCTCAACAACTAAAACATTAGGGTGCTGTCAGCATTATGCTCCAAAATACAGCCCTACACTGGCTACTAGAAAGAAAATTAACTCTATCCCAGCTGAAACTATAACAGTAGCATAAGCAATTCTGGTGCCTTAGACAGATTCACCTTTATACCTCTGATTTTTGTTAGCTACTCATTCAAGATCCTACAACAAAAACTCAAGAGAATTACTGGAAGTAACTGGTTTCCATCCACACAGATTCCTGCAGTTTTGTCACAGCTTCCCTTTCAACTGCCAACACTTTTAAGTTAAACCCCCCCTGCTCTGGCAATCAAGCTGAGCACTTGAATTCCACAGGTTTGTCAGGCTTGTGTGAATCACACAGGGCACGTAGAGAAGGACAGATGAAAATAGACACTAACCTCACAAGCTGGGATTTCAGCCCTTGTATTTTCTTTCTGATGGCCTAATGTTCTTGAAAAGGTTTTGTGTGGGTTCCAGATTTTTGCCAGGTTTTAGCACCCTTGGCAGCAGCCTTCAGAAGGAGCAGTGACAACTTCTCCCAACCACTTAATTATTGATTACTGACTGAAACACTGCTCAAATCCAGCCCATAGTGCTTTCTGTTAAAAATTAATCCCAGAGTAAGATCATAAAATGCTGCTAGCTGGAGCTGATGAGAAAAACCCAAGGAAAAGGGGAAGTTGAAACCAACCAGTGCTGCCTGAGTGGCAACGTCTCCTCTCCCTTTTACTACGTGTTTCCTTTCTAGAAAGGCTACTACTATAGATAGATGTTTAAACTGTACAGCACAACAGTTTTCTATTTTTAGCTGCTATTTAAACCTAAGCTGTAACCAATCTGAGTAAAACCCAGCCATTTAAATAGGAAGATTAACTACCAGCTTCAAAGAGCGTTTCTTTAATGGATCAAATTAATAGGGAAAAGGTCTTTCACAAATGAGGTTTAATTACCAAGTGAAGTCATTGTTGCCTCAACATTGAAATGCCACCAAATTTTTTTAAAAATTTTAAAAAAGTTATTTACTATTGCAACTACACTAAGTTTTGTTACAATTGCATAAAGTAAATAAAAAACCACACATCAGCATGTGCAGCTGCTCACAATTTTCTGTGTAGTCAATTAAATGACACTGAATTCCTCTAAAGAAAATGTATTTCCAAAGTGAGCACTCTCTCGACCTGGGGGCAAAAAAGGAAGATCAAGGAAGGTGATTTTATAAAGGGAGATGTGAACTGAGACAAAATCAGTTTAAATAAATCGTATCACTTCTCTTATCAGTTCTTTCAGAACTTCCCCTGTGTAAAACTCATGATCTTCACAACAGAAACACTATTCTGCAGAAATGGAACCAAGCTCCACTTAAAACAAACCCTGTACTTCAGGGCTGTATTGCATCCTTCTCTTGTCAGTCTGGCATGAAACAAAAAAAACCTCAAGAGTCTGAAAAAAAACTCAGCTGCAGAGTGGATTATACATGCAATGAAAATATCAGAAATGCCAGTGCTGGACAGGAAATTGCATGCATTTGCAGGTCTGATTTTTCCCACACAATTTCAGTGCCAGACATTCATTTCCATTTTGTATTTCTGCCACCAGAATACAGAAGCAGAGAATCCTAAGCACATTATCCATCATAGCTCACCGAAAGCACTGTTTCACTGGCCCCTTTAAACCCAATACCACTTTTTTATATATATAAAGAGATGCTTACATGCAATAGCTGAATAAAATCTGAGTTCCAGAAGATACTTAAGACTCAGAACAAAAGGATATCTCATGACCAGGACTCACTGCAGCTGAACCAAGAGCTAAGCTGAAGGATATAACCCTGACTCTCACTCATTGCCTCAAATCATGGTGAATAGAAACAAAGTTTTATAGCAAGAATTTGCCCAACAGCCTTGAGAGCAAAGCACACCAGCAGCAACCTCATGCCCACCAGTTCCAGATATTAACACTGGCCTCTCGAGTGTGCAACTCCTGTCATCATGGTCATACAAACACTCTGGGCCACAGCATCTTCCAAATAACACATTGTTCCCCATACCATCCCAAAGACCCCTCCACAGCACATTACTGCAAGTGAGTTCCCAGTTGTCTAAATACACCCCCCAGTTTTCATCTTCTCGAGTAAAAAACTAATCAATGGCCACATACCAGCTGGCTTGTTTCCTCCTTATTTACCAATGGCAAATAGACCAAAAAAGCCCCTGCAAAATACCACCAATAACTGGTAAATTTTGGATGAAAATAATTAGATTAAAAATGGCCAACAAACAGAACTTCAAATGCATAGCAGCCAACTTCATTTCATTAGCTTTCAAAATCACCACCCTGCTTAAGAACCTTTTAATATTGTGTATATAACACTAGATTAACGTAAGAAAATCAAGAGGTTTCCTTTATGTCACTTTGCTATGGTTATAGATTTTCTAGCCTTTCTCCCCCTTCTAACTTACTATTTCTCTAACCAGGTATGTTTTGCCCTATATGTGTTTTCCTTTCCATGTCAAATAACTACTGTGCATGATTAATTATCCCAGGCTCGTCTTTCTTGATACAGGTTTTGAGAACTTTCTAAAATATAAACATCTTCTGATAGCAATTCATATTTTTCTCTTTAAATTTGCTTTCTACAATCACATTGCTTTGTATTTAACACTGTATTTGTTCTTAAAGCTTCATAGAAATATACCATGTAGGAAACAAGTAATCCAAATTAATAACTTGCTTCATATCTGACAACATCTCCTCCTTGAGATTTAACTAGTTTTCAGTTCTGCCATTAATTGCCATCATTTGCCAGTAAAAAATTCAGATAAATATTTCCATGCTAATAATAACCTCTCCTCTCAGACTGTAAAACGAGTCTGGGAAACACCTGGCTTAGAAATGGAGACACAACAACTATATCCATGATAACACAGCTTCATTGTTTCTTTCTTACATCAAAAAAAAGATGCAAGTATTACAACACAGTAATATATTAAAAGTGTATGATATCACGATGGTATTTTAACTTTGGAAAGTAGACCTGCAAGTGGTTGCACATTTAACTTTTAAGGCTGAATCTGTTCCTGTGGTGGTACAAAACTTGGCCACCTTTTCAGGCCCAGCCTAAGCCAGGTATTTCTGGCAGCACAGCTGAACAGGACAGAGGGGCAGCTCCTGGTTTGCAGCCGTTCCCTGCAGAACACCCAGAATAACCAGCTGGCTCCATGTGGAGTGTGAAGGGCTCAGCCCTGGGCACGTTCCACCAACCACTCTCACCTGCAGCCGAAGAGTGTTAAGGACAGAGCTCTGTGCTCCTGACTCTGCTGAATACACAATCACTTGGGTTTTTTCACTATTTGTAAGATCTGTTTTGTCTGGTGCTGCTAGCCATGATACTTGCTAAATTATTCCTTCATGCAAAGAAGGCCCAAGCAAGCGCAGCACTTAGCACAGAGAAACTGAAACAGTGGAACTGCTCTGCAGACAAATCCATACAAAAAACTGGTTTATAATGAAAGAGAACACCACTCAAATCCAGTTAGATATACGGGGAGTTAAGATGATCAATTTCAATGAGGGGGACAGAGCTGCAGTGTTAGCACCATCTCTCAAGTCTTGAGACAAACCCAGAGAAACATCGCCCAGAGTGCAGGCAGCCCCGAGAGCCCCATTCCCTCTCCCTCCCAGCCCTGCAGTGACGCACTTGCCTGGCCTGACCAGCAACCCAGACTGTTCATCCCTCAGCAGGCAAACTTTTTCCAAATTGGTTGGGAGGGGTGGTCCTTCCTCCTGATGCAGCTCTACAGAATTAGTGCAGTCTCTCAGTTGCCAGTTCTCCATGAGCTCGGAGTTACAGCTTTCACCCACCTTGCTTTGACGTGACTTCCTTTTAAAGTGTTATTGCTTTATGGCCAATTTTATTTACTAGTTCTTATGTTATAGTCTATGCAGAGAGGTCTTGTGAGGGAACAAAAAACCCCACACCCAAACCTCGTGTATAATCAGAAGCATGTGATTACATAGAAGTCTTGCTCTTCATGAATTAATGAACATCACAGCCCACTAATCCAACTCAGGAAAAGAACTCAGAAATTTCTTACATACAGTATGAATTATTTAAAAGAGTTTTAACTGCAGAAACTAACATAATATCCAAGCAGAGACAACACCATTGGATGTAAACTATTAAAATTCATTCCTTTGTACATTTCTTTCTAACACAAAAATTTAAACCATTTTCTTTACATGAGGCATTTCCCATAGCTTGACTACCACCAAAACAACTCCCTAACTGATAAAACTCTAACAAATCAGGAGAGCAAGCAGGCAGGTCAGCCTGGATTAACTACAGCAGCACAAACCCTCAGAAAGCCACTGCTGTTTGCAAAACGAGAGTGGGGAGAGACAGCGAGAGGAGACTCCACTGGGCTGCACATCAGCTCACCTAGTGAAGTCTTATTATTGAGACCATAAAGTCCATATAAACACCCATCCTACAGACAAATTACAGCACACACGAGCTGGCAGCAGAGCCTTAAAGGCCTGAAGCCAGCACAGGACAACGCTGACAATATTATCCATCATCTGGATTTGGCCTTGAATTGACCTGAAACCCCAACAACCTCCCCACACAGAAATTGCCAGTAAGAAGTAAAAAGCTTAAACATTGTAACTTCTAATTTAGATCATGGTGAAATTATTCTATCATGTCTTAGTATATAATGTAACCCACCGATAGGTTACCTTTGTCTCATAATTTACTGTTTTAAAATAACCACATGGCATACAGTGGCGGTATGTAAGAAAACTTTTTTTCAGCTGTGTTATTTTTCCTTCAATACCTTTTTCTTTCCTAATTAGTTGTGGTCTACCCTTCAGGATGAAAGATACATGGTAGTTATATTGTGTTTATTATTACAGAAAATCAGAGCTATTCAAAAGAGATATCTGAACATGGGCTTGACAGAATTAGACACTAAGTGCTCTCCTCCCTTCAGCCTTCCTGCTTTTGCTTCTACTAAGCTCACAAAAAATGATGCAAAACATATCCCCGAGATATCTGTCAGGCTCTCACTTAACAATGTTTTAGCTAAGAACTGGTCTGTCTTCAGACAGATGCAGACTCTTGATAAAGTAACTAATGCTAGTCTAAATCATGGCATTAAAAGGTATCTTCTGTTTTGTTCACTGCATTCGGTTTTCTCGACTGGAGGCTGGACATTTTCCCTCACTGCTTCCATCCACATTTTCATCCCTTCACCTCAAGTTCCTCAACAGCTTTTGTTTAATAGGGTATTTTGTAGTCAAAGGTTTTAAGAATGGGGGGGGGGAGATATCACATTTTATTTTTCTGTATGAATAAAGAAGAAACAGACCCACTAAACAGTCAAGAGAAACATTTACAACAATAGCTAGGACAAAAAGCCTGCAGCAATGTCAGCTCAGCATCCAGTAGACTCAATAGGGTGCAAGGAAAAAGTCCTTTCTGAAGGACTGAGCACCAAAATTCCCATCCCCAGCTAAACCATTTCTTTCTTTAGTTTAGTTAGTGGAGGCTGCAGCCTTTTTATTTGATATGGATTACTTTTCCTTGGAGCACATTCCCATGTCTTCCAACAGAGGAGACCAGGGAGAAAGCATAAGGAGGTAAGCCTCTAGTAAGTCCCTTTCTAGCAGAGCAGTCCATGTACTATTCTCATTTGTGAGCAAAACCTGGAGCCTTGGCCTGAAATCCTTTTGCTTCTTGAAATGCACATATTTTCATAAAGTGACATCAATCTAGTTTTGGTTTAGGGTTGACAATAAAAATTCGTTCTGGTAAACAAAACGGGTCATCTTTTTCAAGCAACCCTTCGAGGTTTATTATAAATTGACTCAAAAAGGTTATTAAATAAGGTGCTTGGTAAAACCTTCCACTGTTGTAATTATAATCAGTGCTGCTGATTCAGTATCCTCAATTCTTCACTTGAAGTTCAGGCTCTATTTTAATGCAGTGAGTGAAATGATTTGTTGTAACATTTCTCAAAATGCTTAAGGAGTGTTCATTCACACCAAATTAAACAGAAGCTGCACAGCATCTCTGCTAACACACACACACAGTTTGTTATGCTTTGGTGTCTTTAAGGAACAACTAATGGACCATCTTGAAGTACCAGTTCTTCTCCAGCACCAGCAAAGCCATTTTGAATGTCTTAGTACTAAAATATGTCAAGGTTTTAAAAGGCTACATTTCTGTACAAGTCCCAGTGTTATCAGACTTCAACAGGAAGAAAAGATAGATTATGCACATGATGAAACTCCTCTTTATCAATGCACTTTCTCTGAGATCTCAAACCCAACCCCCAGGCTGGTATGAACAGGCATAGCTTCAACTGAGGCCGTGGCTCCACATCAAAGAACCCTGAGGTGTTCATCACCCACATAAACTGCATTCAAAAAATACATATGCTGGCATGCATTTACTTGATTCCATGTTCCTAATGATTTCAGAATGTAATTTTCATAGAGATTTCTATTCCAAGCTAAATAGCAGAGATCTCAGTAGAGGAAACCCTCAACAGGCTTCATATCCAATGGTAATTTGGAAACCCGTATCTTCCTTGAATTTTCAGCCATTAGTTAAAGTACAAAGGCTCATCTTCCCTCCTGGGCCACTTCTGTAGTCCCCAGCATCATTAAACCTCCCTGTGTCTCCCATTTCAGAGCAGTACTCAGTGGAAAACTCAGATTCTCCTGCATTCTCCTCCACCCACTGTAATACAAAGGAAGTTTCTCAGGAGAGGCTCAAAATGCTCAAACTTTCTCGAATTCAAAAGGGAAAGGGCTGTTATGACATGAAAAGATGATTAAGGTCCAAGTTCTTTCCACGCATTACCTAGGTGGTTTTTCTGAGGCATGTAAACACCTGCCCATATAACTGTGTATGTGAAGATAAAAGGTGCAGTTGAGCTGATGATTTGTAATCTGGGACATTCCTTCCTTTTGGACACCAGCTTGCTAGGAACAGGTATGGGTTACTGTGCCTTCTTGTGAGGCTCTTGCAAGATTTGTTTTTGCTTTGAATCTGTTTGTTTTTAAAGAACACATCTTGTAATTGGATTGGTATTTGCATCTCCTTGGAAGAGCAGTATCATCAGGAAAAGCTTGATGCTCTCGTATATCACAGCTGAACCATGTGGGACTTCCCTCCTGGGTTTGCTTAGCAATGCACTCTCTACAACCATGTAAAAATTATTTTGTTGGCACATCCTAACTTCAAGCTCTTCAGGAATAAATTGAGTTAATACTGCCAAATTCACTTTTGTAGTACAAAAAAAGGATACTCAAAAATCAGCAGCTTCTGTCATTCAATGTCACCTTTAACATCAAAACTTTAATGCAAGCCTACTTGAAATCCAGCATTCTAACAGAAATTGGTGCAATATTACTATTGAGCAACATGAACACACTCAAGAATTCAATCCACTGTGTTCCATATGCTCAGCAAGAGTCCTCCAGGCTTCCAGGCTGGAAGAACACCAAAGGGAACATGCACAATCTTAGGAGTTTTGGGCTTACAACTGCAACGCTGCTGCTATTTGACAGTGTTATTAATATTTATTGACAATTTTTTTTCTACCTCACCATCAGCAATCAGAGTCTTGGAACCAGCCACATAAACTCCATACATTATTGTTCAAGGATAGGGAGGAACAAAGGTCTATGGTTGCTTTCACAATATGCAGAGGAGGAAGCGAGCACCTGTAGGTGAATTCATGTGTTACGCTGCTGACTGAGGTCTGCAGGTGACAGCAGCATGGTCTCCTTGGCCTCTCTTCTGGTGGCAGTACCTGGCACTGCTTTTCAGCTCTTTAAGGCTTAAAAGGACATGCCACCTTAGCCTAAACTAAGTAAGCCCTTGATGGGCATTTCTGATAAGAGAGAAAACAACCAGAAGATGGGGACGGCAATTAAATGAGAGAATAAAATGGATTATCCACTTCACACCTCCACCTTTAAACCAACAGTTGACTTAACTGCCACACTTAAGGTGCTGATAACAGTATGCAGCTACATTTGCTCCCCCCACACCTTCCAAAAACGGTCCAGGACACCAGAAAGAAAAAGCACTTCTACAGAAGGCTGAGTTGCAAGAAAAGCTTGAAAGTACATTAAATAAACACCTTTTACTGTCACATTACCCTGCTACAGACCCCCTGACAACCTGGACTATTTGATCACAGCTGCACTGGCCCTCTTGGCTAAGCACGGACTAGTTATTGATATTTCAGGAACCTCAACCAAGAGACCCAGACTACAGACTGGAGACACTGTGTTTAAAGAGCACAGCAAGCATGACTGTAAACAAAAACCAGAAAACCCTCCTGCTGGTTTCATCAACATACTGACAAATTATCAGACCTTCACTGATAAAAAGGAACCAAAGCACCAGCAGAGCGAAATTATGGAAAATTTCTGCAGCTGGCAAATCCTCCACAGCTTCTTCCCTGATTTGCAATGCCTTGATGCTGATGAGGACAGGCAGTAGCACTATGCTGTCCCCTTCATCTTTAGTGGACACAGGAAAACAATTTCTGGTCATTTTTACTGACGGAATGTATGAAACTGTTTCATATTTGAGGCAGTGCAAAGAACAGACAACACAGGTAAGCCCTATGGCATGGCAAACAATCCAGAAAGCAGTAAAACCACCGTTCTGTGAGCCAGAAACCACTCAGCCTTCCCCATACCTGTGGGGAGACTCTACAGGAGATTTACTGAAAGATTCCTCCTCTTCTTACAGCTCAGAGAGTGTCACAGGATACAAAAGGGTTTTGTATTCACTTTTGACTCTAGCAATGGTGGCTCAGTTCCACCAGCGCTGAAAGAAATTAACAGACAAAAGCAATGGCACATACAATCCTAAAGACCTCACACAGGTTTAAGAAAAAACAGGGGTAGCCACTGCCCTCAGAGCCGTCAGCACAGGATACAGAGCTTCTCAAACAGATTCTGGAGCTGGACTTCAGCAGCAAATATCCAACAGAAAGCTCCCCAGCCTTTCAAATCATCCCCCTTAGACACTAACAATCAAGTTTCAAGGCCCAACTCTTGAGAAACTGAAAAGCTGAAATTCACAAGGCACTCGAGTCAGGATGTTAAATTTCACTGGTAAATTTCATGCCCTCTAAGACCCAGAATGAGCACTCCAGAAACCACTTCTCATTTATATTTAGCACCTATAGCATTAAAAATATGTATTTTATGCTATAAGAACTTAAAACACACCAGAAAAAATGAATCTGGCTTACCCACCAGCTGCAAGCCACTACCAAAGTAGCAACTAAACCATAACCCTAAATGGCTCCTTTACTTAAAAAGGTACCAGAATTCCTCTGCTAATAGTGAAGTGTCACAGCACAGACCCGAGGAAAAACTTCTTATTGCACCAGCCATCTGCACACTGGAGTTCGTTAAAAGAATACTGAGGAAAATCTCATACTTCTCAACAAAATTTCAATTTGGATCAAATGAGAGTCGATGAGCAAACAAAGCTCTGGTTCACCCATTCCATGCACTGAAACTTGCTACTTGTGGCACCTGGGGAAAAACCCAGGAGCACATCAAAAATACTACTGAAGAATAGCTAAAACCCAAATAACTCAGTATCTAATCATGGTGCTGATACTTGATTTCTTAGGGAATCTTGACCCCTCTACATCTATGAAAGCTTGGAACTACATCAAAAAAATAGATTCAACAGGCCAGTATAAAAATCCACACCTCCAGATACTTTGTAACTAAATTTCACTTATGTAAGATTGAGACACAAACTTGGTCAAATTCCATATTTTCTGAATCTCACAGCTCATAATTAAGTAAACAACAAGCTTTACGTTAACTATCAAGAAATAAACACTATCCACACACAAGCAGAGGGAGAGGCAAGGAATAGAAGGATCTTAACCCATGCCAAAATTGGGGTGTACTGTATATGCAATTAGCCAGAGTTTTATCATCAAAGACGATAAAGAACAGGACCTAAAGGACTTCTCCCTTCAAGGTATTCTGAATATGGACGTAATCAAACCTAAATCCCTCTAAAACAACCCAGGTTTTTGAGAAATGCTTGGGATTCCCATGAAATTCACTGCTGAACTCATATCCTTCCTTTTTTGCTTAGCCATCTTTGCTCAGCTGTACATCCACAGCCCCCAGGATGAACACACCACAGACACAGCGTTATGTTTTCCATTAAAACTCTACAACAGGAGCAATCTGAATATTCCTTTATAAGAAACATTCCCAACTTTGAACTCTGTCTGCAGGAAACAGAAAACAACAAATTCTCTTTCTTAAGCCCTGCCTTTAGGAAGGAAGGATAAGCCTTGCATACGGATTCTTGCATTTTGAAGAAAGCAGATTACATCCAGGATAAGGAAATTGCAAAAAAAGAAAAAGTCCTCCAGTGGGGCGGAATGGTAAGTAAAAAATAACAAATGCTCAAGGGCAAAAGGAAAAAAAAAATTAAAAAAAATAAACAAACAAAAAAAAGGGTACCAGAAAACAGCTTAAGTCTCAAACCCCCTTCCTAGTGCTGCCACTAAATTAGGGCAGCAGAGCAAAGCACAGATTAAACATTTTGGCTGCAATACTTTCTTACAGGCTTCTCAAGAGCCATCAGGTTGGAGTAGAGAAACGAAAGGCTCAGTGCCACGCCAGGTTCCCCCCTGTTGGGATCTCACTGGCCCGAGAGGCGCTTCTCCCCCATCCCACCCCGGCACCCGGGGACGGCTCCAAAGGCGCTGGGAGCCGGTGCTGTCCCGGCGCTCCGGATCCCGGCGCTGCCGATCCCTCCTCCCAGCTCAGCACAAAGCTCACCATCCATTTTACAAGCCGGCCAGGCTCCTTCCCCACACAACTTACACGCTGTAACACTTACTGCGCTTAACCTGCTCAGCTGACCCTTAGATACAAGGGCAGGCAAAACCCATCACGAATAATAAAAACCGAGAAAAGGTATCAATATCCATATAAACAAACCTTCTGCAGATGGCGATTACGGCAATTAATCCCCCCACAAAGCCCCACCGCCGGGATCTGCTCACCCGAGCCCCCCGGATCCTTAAACTTCACCGCCTAACAAAGGCTTTTAAGGCTTTTATTCCCCCCCCCCCCTTCCCCTAATTTGCGCTAACAATCCTCGGTGAATTATTCATACTCCTCAACTCACATTGTCCACCCGCCACCCCCCTTACACCTCCCCAGCGCGGCTTTTGGGGA
>VZTX01006600.1:251830-406602 GCA_013400915.1 Pardalotus punctatus | reverse complement strand
GGCCGGCGCCTCACGTGCGGCGCTGTGTGCGGGGCGGGCCCGGGCCCGGCCGGCCCCACTCCGGCTCCACCCTGCCCCAGACCGGCCTCACCTCGGCCCCGCACTGTCCTCACACCGGCCCCGCAGCGCCCGCCGGCGGGGGCTCGGCCCGGCCCACTCCACTCCACTCCACTCGCTGCCGCACCGAGCACGCCCGTGCGGATCCTGAACAAACGGCACCCCGTGGGCGCAGCGCGAGGAGTTAGTCCCTTTTATTTTTTCGCCCCCTTTTTTCCTTTCTCACATAACTTTCTTTAATGCTTGACTCCACTGCCTTTCCTTAAGGCGTCGTAGTACAAAAAAACCCAGAACGTTTAGAATCGTACAACCATCAAGACTGGGAGAGACATTTAAGATCATCTAGTCCAAGCGTCCACCTGATATTGCCCCCTCTCGCATAGCTCCTAAACCACATCACCCTGAGCCTCTTAAACATCTCCAGGGATGGTGGCTCCACCCCGCCCTGCCAGCCTATTCCAATGCTTGACCACCCTAACAGTGAAATTTTTGTTTTCTAATATCTAATCTGATCAGGCTCAGGCCCCGGTAAGCCTCCTCTTCCTGAGACTAAGCAAACCCAGCTCCCGCAGCCACTCCTCACAAGACGTGTTTTCTAGTCCATTTCCAGTTAAAGGGTTCAGAACCTCACATTAATTAAAGGGAAGAGACAACTCCACGGCTGGGCAGCCCAGAAGGGGAACAGGCAGGTAATTAAGCACATTTCGAGCAAGTTTTACAACTTCCCAAACCCCAACCAAACCCAACAGCAAAGCCAGGAGGCTGGATCAGGGCTGCACTGAGACCCCGTTGCCTTTCCTGCTACTCATCCAGGCTGGCCTGAACCCAACGCTGCCATCCCGGCACCTGTCCCAAATTTTCTTCTCCCTGCTCCCGCCCTGCCAGGCCCAGCCTCAGGCACTGCTCATCTGAGAGCTCCGGGATCTCCTGCTAACCTTGGCAGGCCCTGGAGGCTCAGCAGGAGGGGCTGGACAGGGGACACCTGTCACTGACACGGCCATGCAGGCGAGTGACCCTTTAGACCGGGAGCCAGGACACAGCCATGGGGGAGCAGGGAGAGGAAAACTGAGGGCAGAGCCCACGCATTTAAAGTTAAAAGCCTTAGATGTGTGCCCTTAGCTCAGGGTCATGTGTGTGTGAGCACTCCGGGGAGGCAGAAAAGGCACGGTTCCAGGCAGAGCGACCCCACGGAGATCAGCCGTTCCTTTACATCTTGTGGGCTCCCTCTAGCAAGGACTTCAAGTGACCATCTGGAGCTGAACCTTACGAAACAACTCAGTTTGCAGCTCAGCGGTAATGATACCTTTAAAAAAAGCAGCTTTGACGGGCATAAGTGACATTCTTGCACTGCTGTGCGCACATGTGGTGACGTAAGAAACACCTGCGGGGCAAAGTGATGGTGTTTCAGTACTGCAACTTCCTAACACTTCTGCTGTGGATTCCCAACTTCCAGGTAACAAGCAGTTGTTTTTTATATACAGAGACATGGGTGTCCTGTGTTTGGGGGTTTATTTATTTATTTATTTAGAAGAAGAAGAAAAAGCAGTGACCGTGACATCTGATAGCAATCACAAGGAGTTCCTGTATGAAATGGATGGCTCCTGCCCACAGCAGTCAGAGACATAGAAGAGGCACAGGTGCATCTGACTCCTTTTATTCCTCCAAGATTTTCCATCCAAAAGCAGACAAAGCCCAGCTCTACTTTACTTATGAGCTGTGACAACACGATAGCCCATGGCAGTGTGGCTGTGAACTACTGATATTTCTGTTGTTCTGTGCTCACTGGAGCCTCGAGAAGAAAAACAATCTAGAGCAAGACTCAACCTCGAATGTCTTTTATAAGTACCAAGAAGCCCTCCCCAAGGGCTCACAGACAACTTTATATATCAAAATGAGGTTTAGGCAGCTGAAACATGGGAAGAAATTCAGTTGTGCACTGCAGTTATGCAATATTTTAGTCTGTTCACAGAGTCAACATAACAGCCCCTAAAGAATTTCTGTGGTAAAATGGGGGGATATCCTGGCTGGTGCAGAAATGACAAGGCCAGCTCAGAGCCGCCTTCTCCATCAGAGTCCCTGGAATGCATCAGGGGAGTTTTGGTAGTGAAGCAGTGATAGCAGAGGTACTTCCTGTGCCTTAGAGGAGGCTGGTGCAACTCATAGCAGCCGTTGCAGCTTCTCTAATCTGAGTGTGAGGTCAAAGTGGTTCCTGGTAAACCTGGCACCCTTGAAAGTGAAAGCCTCTTCTGCACTTTGACTGCAATCTCAGTGCCCTTCAAAGACCAAGAGGCACTGATGTGGTCTGGACCAGGGACTGCCCAGCTCTAACCTAGAGAACCTGCTTTACTCTACCCATTAAGCTCTTATTTTCAATCCTGTCACTCTTTGAGTGCATGAATGTCTTAGGATTCACTTGTGCACCTTTATTATCACCATCCAAATTCACATACTGTGCAATACACCGAAAGGGTTCCTTGTTGAGTATTGTCACACTAGGTTCTGATCACCTTGAATCACTCAGACACAACAGTTCGAGATGTGTTAGTGATCCCTGGCTAAAAATCACTGGAGAAAGATCCCAGTCTACACTTTGCTAATGCTGCTCAAATGATTGTTCAAAGATATCAGACTTCCCAGCATGAACTGTCTGGGGAGCTGTGAGTAAGTGTTGTGGTCTCCTTACGAGACATTTCTTTCATGCCAAACATGCTTACCCCAAGCTCATAATAAAGAATAATGCTTCAAAACCCAGCTGTGTTTCAGAGGGGTGTTAGTGGAAACTTGTTCTGCAATTAAGCATTTCATACTGTAGCAGCTCTTGAGAGATGTTAAGCAAATGCTCTCCCTCACACACATCCTCCTCTTTGTTAAACTTTTACTTCATTTCACTTGAATTCTACATATACACTTTCTTTCCTGCTTTCCCAGTGGTTGATAACAGAAATTTTTTACAGTATATGTTGCCTTAGTCACTTTTCTTGACCTTTATTGCTGCTCTAAGTTCATACTCTAGCTTACGTTAGAGAACTTCCTGAATACAATGGTGTTTGCATATGACTAATTAGGGCAAATGCACAAGCTGATGAGTCAGCAAACGGCTCAGTGAGGACAGCAGCAGGGACTCGGCAGCAGAACAAGTCGGGGTGAAGATGTGAGAAGTGCTCCTGCCTGTGGCTTCAGATCTGTTTGCTGGTGAGCCAGGTGTCACCGTGATGGGCTCTGCAGGCATTTTCTCTCAGGATCCGAAGGCATCCCCACCAATAATGACAGTCAAAACTTCTGACTTCAGTGAGAAAAAATCAGGGGTTTAATTAAGGCATCTTCCCTCCCAAGAACACTCAGCATTTCTGAGCAGGGACTCACGGGGCAGAGGGTGTTAAAGAGAAGCTCCATTCATCTCTCTGAAGCTGGCAGCTCACATCACAGGGGATGTCACACAACCAACCTGCCCGCAGCACTGGCTTTCCCAGGCTTTTTGTTTATAGTACAGCCCCTGCATGTAGGGAATTAATACTCATTGGCTCAATAATTAAGGTATAACGAAGGTATCTAATCTATCAATATTTGACCACAAAACCCGTATTGCTCACAGCACCACTGTGGAGTGTTGATTTGACAGAGAAGTGCCACGAGGTGTCAAATGCTGTGCAGACAGACCCAGAACTCTGTGACACAGGCTGTAATGACCTAATGGTTGTTACTACAACTTACTGTGCTTAACAGTGTGAGAACCTGAGAGCTCTGGTGGTCAATGCATTTCACAACAGAAAAATGAATTGAAATTTGAATCTAATTCAAATGCAACCACTGGCATTGGAATCCTAATGCTGCTGTTTCTCAAATATGAAATATTGTCTGAAACAAGAGTACGTGATGGGTGACACAATCTCCCTTTGGCAACTGTTGTTTCCTTCTGGTCTTTGCTAACATCAGTGCTTCTTCTCTCCTTCTTGAGCCACGATCTTATTTATGTTTCTTTTCACATCTTCACAATCCACATTTTTTAAACTGTGATCACCTCTTAAAGGCTGCTTGGGTCAGTGTACACTTAAGCATTTGGAAATACTCTCTGGACTGTTATTTCTACACAAGTACCCCAACACAGTAACAAAATCTGCAGTATAATAAAAGCGCTATGTCCAATTCAGTGCAATTAGATTTGCGGAAGGGCTTTCTACCCATGAAAGGAGTTTAACAGATGAATGTGTAAGGCAAGCAAACGCTCAGCAGGCTACACTGTACAATTTCACCAATTGGCTGTACCTGCCTATCCCAGGCCCCTCCTGAGTAGATATTGCCAATTGTGTGGTGGTTTTCCTTATGTGGACAAAAAACAGCATGGAATTTTAAAATTGTCCTTACAGAAAAGATGGGTTTGTGGTCAAAGCCATGAACAAAGGCTCTGGGGGCTGAGGTTTGGTTCTGGGCTTCCTGTAGGACTCTACACTATTCACTTAGAGAAAGGCTTTCTGATTTCAGTGCTGCATTCCTTTGCCACAGTGCTGAGTGGAGGAATGCACTGCGTGCCGGGCACGAAGTCTGGCTCCTCATGCAGGGAGCTGGCAGATCTGGAACCCTCAGGAACAAGTTCAGGAGGGAGCAACTGAGATAACCACAATGTAAACACAGTAAAAAAGGAGCGCTGCTTGATCCCACGGCCTTGCCAAAACCAGGTCCATGTTTTGGCTTTCAAGATATGTCTGTGCTCAGGATCTCTATCTGGTAACTCCACCCTGCTGCAAGGCACAGCAAAGGGGTTTGGAAAGAGCAGCCGAAGTCTGGGGGTTAAAGTGCCCTCTTGGAAGTCAGAGGTGCTTGTTCAGCTTCTGGCTTGTCCAGCTCAGACCAAGGTGTGGCAACAACTTGGGCAAAGCTTCCTTTTTTCTCTCCTCGGGGAGCTGTTTCAGTTTAGCCCCTTAACTGCAGTTTCCAGAAGAACACTTGGGGACATGAAGGACCTGCATTTAAATCTTCTCACCAAGCCAGGCAAAAGAGATTTGGACAGAGTTTTTCCTGCTCAAAGTGCCTGAACAGTGAGTTTGGTGCTCCTCAGTGTGATCCTGAGTACTCCTGAGCATAACAAATGCTGTTTTCATGGTCATCAGTCTCACTGTGTAAGATGGAGACACAATCACATCCTTTTCCCCCTCTGCTCTGCTCACACACTCCAAGCACAGCTTTCTCATGAGGCTGTGGTGACCAGGGCAGCACAGTCTGTCATCACACCGGGAAGCAGGACAGCAGCTCGTTCTCCTTGTGACCAACAGAGTGGTTTTAACCCACATCTCTGGGACCAGCAGGACACTTCCCATATGCCAATTAGCCTGTAACATCTCAGACCTACCAGGCTAGTTTTACTTTCTTCTTTGCACTGCTTCCCTTTTGAAGGCTCTGTAAACACAAGGGAAATGCTTTGAGGACAGCGAGGGAAGCCAGATGAGCAGCCAGCAGGAGCAGCATGAATGGGGTGACAGTCTTTGCATAAGTTAAAACCCAGCGCAGAGGGAATATGCCTCTCTCAGAAGGAGTGGTTTCAATTTCATGCAGATTTCTGATTCCTACAGCTAGTTATGATCTGCAGGAACATACAGAAAGAGGTTTGTTTTTCCATCTTTTGATTCTTTTCATCCCTCCCATGAAGCCCTTTGTTATTTTACAGGCTGGACCACAAGTTTCTCACACAGAGCAAGAAAGAGTCCAAAATAAACCAAAATATGAAATTAAATAGGCTGCACTTGTAATGAAAATGTAAAGGTGGCCAAACTCTTCTACCTGATCCAACATGAAGAAGTTTCAAATTCTGATCGGTTTTTTTCCCTGTTTTGACATTAAAACACACTTTCTTTCCAATCATACAGTTTCTTAAGTGTTTTTGCTTAACATTTCCCCAACTTGGATCTAGCTAAAAGACAAAGGGCTTGAGGTTTTATTTGTTTGTTTGTTTGTTTTCCCAGCAACACATTAGAAAATGCAGTGCAAGCTTTAATGACTGTGTCTGTTTTAACACGCCTTTTGGAGGACTGTAGGGTTTTATGGGGGAATGAGGTAATTAACATATTACTTAGGCATGAAAAGACAAGTTTGAAGCAGCTGTCTTTCTTCTCTTGATATGGCAACACAATTGTTAAAACAATGCTTTCTTATATCTTTTTTTTCCACTGTGTTCACAGACCACTCAAGTTGCTTGTTTAAGTTAAAGCTTTAGGAACTCACCAGATTTTCAGGACCAGTAATTTCTTTCTCAAACACACTGTTCCCTCTTTCTTATTTGAAGTAGCAAATAAAAATCAATATCTCAATCCCTTTAAGGAAATGTTGAACTTAAGGGCTCCCATGTTCTCATTTCAGCCTCTAAGTAAATGACTTCTACAGTACATCCATTTTTCTTCCAGATTCAGATTTTCCACCTATTAATCTAGAACCTTCATGGATCTTCACATTAATCTCACCTTCATGAATGTAGTGAGAGGTGGGTTTAGCAGATCCAGCCCACTGTGACAGGTGTCAGGTACCCCTGAAAAATCTGGGAAGCGCAAGCAGATGGAGGAAGGATCCTGTTGTGTGGCTTCCTGCCTTGTAGAAATCCAGGTGGGTAGGTGAGGGGGGATGCCTAAACCAGCATTTCTAAATTGCAGGGTCAAGGAACTGATCGTTGCTCTAGGCAGAAACGAGCACTTTGCCAGCTTGATAACAACAGAGCTGAGACACAGATTACAGTTCCTTTAATTTTCTTCCAGTTAATTAAATGATCAATTGCAGCATTGGCTTTCAGCCATGGCAGTGCCAACTGAAATGAGCTCTCCAGTTTCTGAGAGGATAATCAATAGGCATCATTTGCAGCAGCTATATGAGTTTTTATTTTAAAGCCAAATATTAAAATGCAGAGGCAAAACACTGCTGTTACTCACAGCAAACTGAGATCTTCTCCAGCCCCCAAAAAACTCCCAGTGAAGGGAAGAATGGCTCAAGCAGTTACAGCTTTTAGCTTGCACTGTGTTTTCACTTCTCTGCTTACCATAGACTTCCTGCATGACCACAGACAAAACACTTAGGTCCAGATATGCAAAGGTATCCAGGCAGCTGAGATAAAAATCAGTTGGACCTAGATGCATAAATAGTCTGTGGATCAGGTCCTTGGGAAAGGAGACTGAGTTCTCCAGTTAGGAAAGGTATAATAGGTACTTTCCAGCAGAACTGCAACAACTCCTGTCACAAAAAGCAAAGGCCAAGCAAGAGCTGAGGCAGCGACGGGACAGCACCAGGTATTTCGCCACAAAGCAGCATCTGAGCATTCTGCCTTGTGTCTTCTCAGTGCTACCTACCTCAGCCAGCAGCAACAGAGACCAGCATCCCCTTTGATGGCTTTCCACCTGTTTCTTGGTTCAAACTCTTCATTGCTTTAGCTGGAGAGGCTGTGGAGCACAGGAAGGGTGAAGCGTGGGGGGCAGGGAAACAAGGACTACCTGTGCTGGGCTGTCAGAGCACTTTGGCAAGTGGGAAGATCAGAAAAAGTAATAGGAGGCATAGAATGGGCTGGGGGCATTCCTATACTGTTAATGAAGATACTGGCACTGTTCTGGTAGGAACTAATAAGCCCAGCATTTCAGAGCCCAGGAAACCCCTGGATTTATGTCAACACAGGATGGAAGGAGTTTGCCAAGGAACTGAGTAAGCAAAATTCAGAACCATAATGACAAAGTTGGTGCATCAAACTTCACTTTCCTATCTGAGATCACGTGTTAAGTAATGAAATGTTCATCACTAAGAGGCAACTCATGAGCGTGGGAAACAAGGATCTCTTAGGAACTTGATCTAGATAAGAATGACCACAGACCTCACCATTTTCAGAACCAAATGAAAATTTGTTTATGCTGACTGCTTTTGCTCAGGGCAAACCTTTAGTACATATAGGTATTCATGCATCCAACAGAGAGGGATACACACAAGCAAATCAATTTTTGGTTTTTCCTGTTATCTTAGAAATGAGAAAAATTTCATGGATATAATTTTCATTTTTAGTTGAGAAGCGCTTGGCTCATTGTGAACAAAGCATGTCACCGAAAAACTGGACAGCAAGGTCAGAAACCAGTTAAATTTCATCACCATTTCACGACTTTCTTTTTAAAAATGCAAGAGGATTGTAGCAATAGCTTCTCTACTACTCATTTATTTTACTAGAACTGTTATGCAAAACTGAGAGAAGGCAGCACTGTTGCAATCTCCCCAGGTAAAAGCAAGCGTAGGCCTGAGTACAGCAGCTCATGGATTATTGATAGGACCAGCAGCTGAACAACTTCTCCCAAAGCAGCAGAAAAGAAATCTAATTGCAGGAGTAGAGTGCGGGTTTTGGAGAGGGAAGAATCCATTCTGGTGTAACAGGAACACTTTTGAAGGGTTTTAAATCGGTATAAGCTTGAAAATAAACAGAGAAAAATCAACTGCTTAGGGAATCACTTTGGGGACATCTGAGGTTCCTCTCTAGCCAGCCTGGCTGGCTGAGCAGTGCCCCTTAGGTGGCATCTTGGTGTGACCTTTCTTCCCCACAGGCGTGTGCAGGGGAGGGGGCAGAGCCAGTGTGAGGTGTCCCCGGCACACCAGGCTGCAGGAAAGGTAGGTACAGGCAGCCTCCTCCGACTCTGTGGCTTCTCAGTGGAAAATCAGAGATGTGAAAACACAGCCACAGAAATAAAACCCAACAAAACCCACCCCTTTCCCCCTCAAAATAAGCTTGGCTGAACCCAAAGGTCACTGTCAGCCCATTGACTTCTAGATCACGTAGACAGCCAGTCAGCTTCTCAGGGATTCACAGTGTCCAAATTCACAGGTCTGTGGGGTAACCACTAATCTTCCTAGCAGAGATTTTTTACAAACAGAAGATCCCTCATATATTTTTAACCCATCAAGAAAAGTAGCTTGCACCATACAACTTTCATTATTTTTCCCTGCTAAGCAAACTCATTTCAAAAATGGCTGAAAGTGACCTAAATGAGCAAAAAACTACCCAGGAGCAATGTTTATTTTGCAAAACATAGTTCTGTTCAGGAGCCCTCATTAATGTGAAAAGTTTCCACATGACCTCAGAGTTTCTGTAGCTTGTGAGTGTTCTGCAGCCTCTGCTGCATGCGATGGTGAAGATATTGCTGCTGCAGCCCCGTGGATAGAGTAATGAACTTCTGTCAATCATGTCTGAGACAGCACGACTGGTTTATTTCTTAAAATAAATTATAAAACCACACATCTCAGTGCAAGAACTTTATTGGTGCAGATGGATACTCACCTGAAAAATGCAGCTAAGCAGGGGCAGCTGCTGGTCCCAGGGCTATGGACAGTGTCAGACACAGCTACACTTGGATGTGGCCACCTTCAAAGTGCTGAATCTCAGTGAAATCGAGCCAAGCTCTTGCTGGCTTATAGGAAGGGTATGAGGAAAAAAATAATTTCCTGGAGTTGGCCAACATATCAGACCAGAGAAAGTCCATCATCTCATTGATTAGCATCTCTTCTTCTGTTGGCCCTCTCTGATCTCTCCTGTCTGGGCAACTCCTCCCAAATACCTCATTGCTAAATAGCAATTAAAGCATAAGTACATTAGCAAGTCCATATTGTAAACTAGTTTGCAAGCCACAGGGTGCTGCCAACCCTGTCTGTGGCAGTGAGGCTCTGCCTCATCTCTGGCCACTTTCCCATGCCAGGAGTATTGATCCATCGCTCTGAAACAACACCCGAGTTCATGTCCCGCTATAACACCATTTTGACCTTTAGGAAGTGACTGCAGCCTCTTGCAGGGCAGGAGGTGTTAAATGGGGCTGGGTTCAGGTCATTGGCTTTGTTCCCTGCTCCCAGGCAGCTCCTGCTCCGGCAACTGCTTTCTTCTCCACTTGACCAGGATGGAAGTTTTCCTTTTTCCTTTCAGATGATGGGGAACATTCACAGTCAGTTACATACATGCAATGGCATCTTGTAACTCTTCTGTCAGTGCTCACTGCAACACTGACAGTGTGCCCACAGAGCCCATCAGGGCAGGGAAACCCAGGGCTTTTCCTTTCAATATTCAGTTTATCAGGAATATAGGGACAAGCCATGGAAACCCATTTCTAAATTTACCCTGCTGGGTGTGCAGGGGAGTTGGGGTGGAGTTTTGTGAAGCTGAGGAAAAGGGGTTTTGATGGGAAACCATTGTCTGGGGAGGGAACCAACTGAGATAACCCCTGAAAACAGGGACTGTCCCACTGCCAGATTGAGGAGATATGTGTGTGTGTGTGTGGAAGAGGGAAGGACACGCAGCAGGAAGGCACTGATTCCATATTTCCCCCATATACAAAATAATCTCTGTTTTCCTGAGTCATCTCTGCGATATTTTGCTGTGGCAGGCCATAAGCAGCAGTTTTCCAGGAATGAAATGGGGCCGTGCTGTGAAGCACATTGCGTTTTACTCAGTTTGCTGATGCTGCTGAGCACACGAGCTTCCAGCCAAGCTGTTCCCCCTTTGCTGCTCCCTTCCTTCTGCACATCAGCATGGCCCAGCTCACTTCCCCTGTGGTGAAACAAGGAGATAAAGAGTTATTTTAGAGTCCTAGAGACTTATGTGAGACCAGGGTGAGGGTCTCCTCACTTGTTTACACACTATTTTGGTGGAGAAGCAAAGAGCCAAGCCTAGGAAGAGGGAGGCTTTCCCAGGACATCCTTGGGGATCCCTGAGCTCCTGAAGCACACAGGGAATGGGCAAAAGAATGGACGTGGCCATGGAGCACAGGGATGGTGAACACATGACTCAGGCGTGAAGTGGTTTCAGCAGAGGGGTGGTAATGCACAAGCGGCAAGATGGGAGACACCAGCAGGATATTTCCTGTTAACCACACACCAGACTTGCTTGGCATTCCAGGGAAAAGACACCAGGGAAGGGAAAGGAGGATCTGCTGAGTAGCCATGGTTTGGTCCATCCACCTTAGACATAAAAGATAAGAGAGACCTGGCTACCTAAGAGAGCTGCAGCAGGAAAAGAAAAATAAACAGGGGCAGAAACAGGGAGAGCCCTGGAGAGAGGCAGGTGAGAGCCCACAGTCTGGCAGAGCGCTGCCCAGTGCCGGGTGAGTGACCCACCAGCCATGCACAGAGCTCCAGCTTGACATGGGGCTCTCCCAGTTGGGCTTTGCTTTTTCCTCTCCAGCAAAGGGAATTTTCATTGGGACAGTGATCCTGTGCAGTGCTGGCTGTGGGGCAGCGCTGCCATTGCTGCCACAGGAGAGCTGGCACTGTGAGTTACTTTAATAAACACTCTGCCAGCAGCCTTTTGATGGGAGCTTTGCCTCTGGAGGATGTGACGTGTGGTAACTGTCTGTAGAAACACTTGCCCGTCTGTGTGCAGAAAGAGGCCAAACACTGAGTTTTCTCCTCATTCACACACACACACGCACACAAAAAAAGGTGTTTTTTTAACATAAAAAGACGCGTGCTTTCACGGAGCATGAGCACAGCGCTGTCAGATGCTGGGGGAGTACTTTTCTCTCTATCACACACAGCAGGATCTGCTGCCAGGCTGCCCCACAGTAGCTGTTCTGATTGTCTCTTTTTATTCTGGTGAAATATATTTTATGCTTCCCAACGTTTGGATTAACTGAAGTCCGGCACTTACAGAAAGCCACCGGATATTAAAAAAAAGCACTTGGATTAAAACTGTAAAAATGTACTATGTTAATAGCAGCACTGATTTTTTAAGGAGTTAACATGTGGAAAATAGAGCTGACTGCGTCTCGTAAATGTTTAAAGGGTGAATGGTATTTTGTGGCAAAATGCTTTTTTCTGACAAGTGTGGAGGGAGCATCTGAGGCAGAGGGACTAAATGACATAAATTTGTCTTCCTGTGTATTTTGGAACATGATTTATTTGTGTCCATTGACATGACAGCTTTTTTGGTAATTTCTTCCTTTCCCAGCAAAGAAGCCTTAATCTCCTTACTGGAAATTGTACTATTTATGCAGAAAATCCTGCCCCTGAGATTGCTTGAGATCATGAGTTATGTAACCCAAACAGATGGAGCTGGAACTTTTTTTTCTGAATGTCAATTCATATTATAATCCCAACAGGCCACAATCATTTATCAGCTCATTTGTAGCATAGGAAAAATAAATTGAGGATTTTAAATGGGCATTTAATATACACTTACGCAGGAACACTTATGCCAGTGACAAAACTGTCACTAAATACCAACAGTAATGACACTTATTAAGGACTTTCCTCATTCTTATGAACACAAGGACTCTGTGTGACACACAAAATACTATGGACATGATATTATGACCCTCACCCTGCCACGACACGTCTGTGGCTGTATTTACACATTGGATAGATGAGTTTATCTGCAGTCAAGGTCTGGAGAGATCACCTGGGAGATCAAACTGGTGAATAAGCGGGAAGGGAGAGGCAGAGGAGAGCTGGGTTGGAACAGTCCTGGGCAGGGCAATCAGTGCGGAGAACCTGATTAATGCTGCCTTGTCCAACTCCTGAGCAGTACTAAGTCTTGTAATGATGAATCACCCATCCAGATGATCACACGGGTGCACTGTAGAAGCCAATATATCATACACAATACCTAGTTTTAAATTTCACATTTGCTTAATTGTCCTTTTGCTAACATGGTCAGGCAGATAAAATCCTAAAAGGCTCAATTACCCTTGCAGAAACCTTATCCTTTTATTGTTACTAATGTGGTTGTTCTCATTTCATGGGACTTTAAGCCAAAGTGAATCAAGACAGCAGGAAAAAGAGGATGAAAAGTGATGGGAGGGAAAGGTAATAAGCAAAGATGATTTCAAAAGAGAATTAATGTAAGTGGACTAGCTAGGTGTTCTTAAAACTGTTCAGAAGAAAGATGACAAGGACTTGATCAGATGGATTTGGAAGGAAGAATAGAAAAAATAAGATTAATTTGAACCCAAACATATTTTTCTATCAAGGTGACATTTACAAGGGTTTAAAAAAAAACCAAAAGCCACTGCATTCAGATACAAACTTAGTCCAACCACATTATTTTACTCCATTCTGTGGGAATTCCCAATGTGACACACTCGCATATTTGGGCCCAAACTGTAACCTAAGGGTCAAACCATGACAAGGAGCTTTGCTAGAGGAGAACTTTCAGTGCAACCACAGAAAGCTGAAGCAGAGCTCCTGGCATGACACAGAACTTTCTGCAAAGCAGAACCAAACCAGAGGGATGATGCAGCTGCCAAGGCTGGGTTCAGGGGTCTGTTCACTGTGCTTGACCCCCGTGGACCTGCCTGTGTGACATGTTCAGGTGTCACTGCACAGCCACTTCGTTCCAGCAAGGGCTGTAAGGTGGCTGGAACAAGTTCTGGGCCAGGGAATGTAACAGAGACCTCAAGACCTGATCTGTCTCTCTCTGCTACTTTTCCACACATATATGGTGGCACTTCTTCCTCTTCTTGAGACAGCTGTGGTTCTTGCCCTCTGGGTTGTAATTCCCAAGGGTGTGACCCAGGATGATGGCAACAGCTCAGGCTCCGTTGCAAGACCCAACCTTACCTTCTGATCCCATCTTTCATTTTGCTAAAGCTCAAGCACTTCCTCTGGTGAAAGCTGAACCAGAGAGCTGCCGGCAGCCAGGCATGTCACCATCAGCCCTTGTCAAGTCTCACCACTGACAACAGATCTTACTCTGAAAATATTTCTCAACAGGACAGGAAAAACTGAGCCAGCAGGAGTTGAATATTTAAATCCAGATGTGCTTATGGCCTCTAAATTCCTCCATCCACTCTAGTTTCATTTTTTCCCCCTTCTCATATTGCATTTAAGACTGCAGAGAACAACGTATTTTAGAGAAGCATTGAGTGATGGAGATTGTTAAAATATGGTCTGACAGTAGAAGGAATAACAACATTTCAAACACAGACCCAATATAGCCAGGGAAGTGCCATTGCTTATACACAATGCTAAGCAACACCTTGATCTCCTTTCTTCTGGATTGGGGGCTTTACCTACTTAGTACTACTGATGTGAGAAAAAATATAATGGATTTTTAATTCATTCTGGATCTTGGCCAGTGATTAATTTAGTTGGATGCTTTCCTGTTAGCCAAAAAACTTCAAAGATCCAATTTTTATTTTTATTTTTCACAAGGGAAGAAATGAGCTTCTGCTTGTAAATATATGTAAATGTTTACCTGAGCAGGATTTTGCTCAGGCTTATAAAGCGTGAGCTTTCTTTAGAATAGCTTTTCCCTGGATGATGTAATTTACTTGACTGGGTATTTTCTACCCTTGCACAACTGTGTTAGTCGATCTAAGCAGATTAACCTAAGCACCAACCTGGCACTCGCTTTGCCAAACGGTTATTCATTGCCCTGCAGAAAAGGATTGTTGTTTTGGGGAGGCAGAAGGATCCCTTCTGTGTGCCCGAGACGACTTTCAGATGGGTGTTAGTCTGTTTGTGTGTAAATAGGTCTGAAAGCCCCAAGGACCGATGGGCAAGAAGAGCCAGATACTGTATTAGCAGTTATGTAACACAAGCAGCACTAAGAGGAGAAAAAAATGCTGTTTTCTCTCCATTGTTACAATGACAGTCGAGAGTCAGATGATTTAAAGGGCATAGTGAGCATTTTAAAGGGAGCATCCACAGCAGTGGCTACGCTTCCTAAATCTTCAGCCCCATGGAGCCCTTGGTATCAGTCTGGGTTCATGGAGGACAGGGGGGAAAAAATATGAAGGAGAGAAATAAGGAGGTTTATTTTTAGCAGAAATGATTTTTGTACAGGGGAAAGGTGACAGACTGATGGCTTTCAGGAAATGTTTTGTTTAAGCTGAAAGCACAGAATGCGGGAAGCAGATTCAAGCCATCTCCACAGCACGCTCCAAAATGCTTCAGCATCACCCGGTCAGTCTGCCCTTAAGGGTGAGATAATTACAGCTGTGCTGTCTGAATGAGGGATTTTTTGGTTCACCGATCAAAAATTTTCTTTGAATCAACTTGAGATGAAAATTTGACTCCCTGTTTTTATTAAGGTTTTGGGGAGCTTGACATTTTTCCCTCTTTTCACTTAAAATTGTTAATGCAATTCAGGCAGTGCTCAAGAAAACAAAATTATTCGTTAGGGCTTAGGAGATTTTAAAGCAAAAAGGCATCATGGGTAATTTTGTTGTTGTAAAAATACTTCCAAAATTCAGCTCAGTTACTTGACCCCCCAAAAAACTGCAGGCTCCTGTGGTGAAATTTCCTCCTGGACTTTTAGTGAGCTCTGAGTTAATATTCAATTTCTCAATATTCCTGCCTATTAAAGACATAAATTTGGCACATCCAATCACATTTCCCTCTTGTGGCTACTTCCCAGGACTAAAAAGACCCGTTCTTTACTCAGCATTGTATAGGATCGTATGGGTTTTACCCGATTTTCCAGCCCTTCACCCTGCTGATGAGAGTATGTGTGTGTTTGAGGGGCTACACCAGCATTTCCAGCCCTGTGCTTCCCAAACAGGATGTCACCAAACCCCCCTCCGAGCTGGGGGACACCAATATCAGACTGAAGGGTCCCACCAGCCCTGCATGAACCAGCTCGTCTTTTACACAAGCCAAGAGAGATGTTAGGAAAGAAAATGCTTCTGTGTCTGAGTGATGGGCAGCTAAACAATTATCCGTTTCATCAGACGATCCTGATGAAACTTGGGCTTTATAAGGAGTTTTACCCTCCAGAGCCCTTGTGGAGATGTCCCCCTAAATTACAGCATTTTGCTGCTCCCCACTTGGGTTTTACAAATAGCTTCTTTTATAACTACATTTATCCTCCTGCTAACGGTTTCACAGCAAATGATATTTCATTTTGATGAGAAAGCTTTTGAGCTGAAGCCAAATCGCTCCAGGCAAAGCAGATTTTGTTTTCCTACAGTTTAATCAGTAGGAAATTAAGAGGCCAATATTGTGCTGCCACAGACATGGAGGCAAGCAGCTGCCTTTGCTCGGGTGAGTTTTTCCTCTCCTGCATTCCCTGGGACACAACCAGGAGTCAAAAGCCACACTGTCTAACATAAATCCAATGGTCCCAATCCTCAGCCCACGTAAATCAGCACTGCTCCATCAGGAGCAGGATTACAGCCTTCATCAGTCAGCAGGTACAGAGCATCCATCACAGAATAGCCTCTGCAATTTGTTTAAAATTCAATTTTACATTTTAAGAGAAAATGAGGCAACAATACAGATTCCTGTTTGTGTCCTTGCCTCCAGGGAAGGCAGCTCCTAAGCGACTGCTGGCAGCTGGTCAGACAGTATGAAAATCTACTGGAACTACATATATATATATATATATATATAGATATTTTCATGCTGTCTGAAAGGGTCAAGGTTTGGCTGCTCCAAGGGAAGGTGTTTCAAGGCAAGCATTAATGTGACACTCTGTTTACAAGGGGGTGACTCAGCTACAGAAATATGTGCCTTTTATCACACATTTCTAACTTTGTAAAAAACAAGTTTAGGGGACTTCAGTCTGCTTCTTCCACAGCTCAGATTCTCCATCTGAGAGACGTTTATCTCACAGATTTTAGCTAATATCAAACTGTATGGACTAAATGTTTTCCAACCATACAGATTTTCTGTGGGAAATACAATACCTGTGTTCTTTTAAAATGGACCCAACAGCATTATCTAGGTGATGGTTTCGCAGTACATGCATGAAAAATGATGAGGGGCCTGTTAACTCTGCAAAGATGTCCCCCCACGAGGTCTCACTTCGCAGCAAAAGATATATATCCAGCGCCCATCCTCGGGAGCGAGAGCTCCTGGCCGGGATGCGGGGTGATTCCAGAGGCGTTTTCTGCGGTGGGCACGGGGGAATGCTGCCAGAAGCCGCCCTGCAGGGCTGGAGAGCTCGGACTTTTACCCGGGGTCATCCGAGGTTAGGAGCAGCGGGGGCCACGTTGGCTCCGGCTCCTCCTGCCCTCTTCTAATCAGGATCAAACCCAAACTCATCTCGGTGCCGAGCCTGGCCCCCCTGCCTCAGCCGGGGCGGGGGATTTCCACCCGCTTTGCCGGGTTTTTAAGGGGAGACATCTGCGAGCTCCAGCTCTCCCCGGCTCTCTCGCGGTCGTGTCGGAGCAGGCTCAGCCTGGGAGACCCGGCGGGCTGGAGCCAGGAGCGGGGGAGCAGCCTGGAGATGGCTGGGCACGGGCTGCATGTGATAAAACCCTCCTGAGATGATGGCACAGGGCTGTGGCGCCCAGCAAAGCCAGCTGAGGTGCCTCCCACCCCAAACAGGTCACCCCACACCGCAAACCATCCTCTGTACAGCACCCAGAGCCCGTGGCAGCGATGATCCGTGCGTTCCATAGGGGGAAGGAGCATCCTCCATCCCTGCCCCGGCGTTAAGCGGCTTTCCTGGGAAGGCAGCTGCCATTAGCTCATTGTCGGAGAGGACGGGCGGCATGGAAAATCCTGCCACCTTCCTCAAGGCTTCCTCACGAGGAGAGTCAGCACTTCATCATATCGCTGGCGGAAACTATTTAAAGACTCCTTAATTAGCCCGTGGTGTCAGGCAGTTCCTGCGCCGGCGGCTGGTTGGGTCTGGGCGACACCAGAGGCTTCGTTTTGTCACATGGAAAAAGTTTTCGTGTAAACCACAGCAAAACAGTGTGTTTGCCTGACTGCCCGGCGGGCTGGGGGGCAGCAAGGGGAGGTGGAGAGGGGGCAGTCATGTCACACAGGATTTGTTTGTGTGGAGTCCTGGTAGGGAGAGACAGGCTCTGGACGAGCTGGATTTCTGCAGGTCTCACCTCTGAAGCATTCTCTGCTCCGTGTGCCACGGCTGGTGGGAGGAGGATGGGAATTGCTTCTCGGGGAAAAGTTACTCAGCGTCTGAAAGAACCATTCCACGTTTTGCGCACCGCATCCTGCTGCACAGCTCATGGCCAGTGTAGAGAGAGTTTTCCTCTTTTTCCTTGACCTGAAGTCTCACAGAAGACTTTTTTAAAGACCTCCCATTTTACTGTGAGCTGTGTCTTGGGTACCACCACCACAGCAGCTCCCCTCATCCTCCTGCCTGCCCCAGGTCTCCCAGCCACAGCTCTGGGGGACTGAGGGTCGCACAAGGACCTTTCATCCATTTCATGCCAAAAGTAGAGGCTGAGTTAAAGCTTTTTAGACACTAATATTATTGTTAAATTAGGTAGCTAACTCAGCTGTGTACTCAGCTGAGAAACCTGCTTTCCATCAGGGAAATGTACCTGCTTCTCCCAGTGTTTGGGCCACGCCCAAGCAAGGCCAAGCTACAGCTCCCCAGTTGGAAGGGACTCCAAAACCAGAGGCTCAGAGACTTTCCCTCACTGCTCCCCTCCTCAGGGGTGTGCCCCCCATTCCTATTCAACCCCATCTGTTGCTTATCCCTCCCAGGGCTGCTGATTCTGCCTGTGGCACAGCTTCCACCTCCTCTCAGCCCCCAGCACATCTCTCCTCCCTCCCCAAAAAATCCTTCCCCTGGCATGAATATGCATCATGCAGCTTGGGGCTTTTCCTTATGCATGGGGTGGCTCCTGAGTGCACCCACATCTGCTGTTATGGATATAAAAGCAGTTGTACAGATGTATGTGCGCTCATGTGAACATGGTCATATATTACAGGGAACCGTTTCTCCCAAAAATGTCCAGAAAAGAGCAATCTGGGACTGCCTGTTGTTGATTTTTCTCATCTTTACCCCTACACATGCAGGTGAGATTTCCACAGGCAATAACAACTGGAAATAGATTCCTGATGAAGTCTAAACTAAGAATATTTTCCTCTGCTTAGGCAGGCATTTGACAGTGTAATTCTTAAATAGACTTTATTGCTATTAAATTTAATACCCATGAAGGATTACATATCTGCTTCATTGCAAGTCTGACAGGATTAGGAGAGTGGTGTCTGCTTAGTGTTCTTAAAACATCAAACACTAACAAAGCCCTGAGCAAGAAACCTTTTCTAAGGGCTGTAAAATGCCAAGGGTCCAGGGAATTGCACCGTGCCAGGAAATCGGATGGAGTGCCCTTTGAGGAGCTCCACATTCCAGCTGCTGAGGCATGTGGTGACAGAGACACAGCCACTGTGTCTGCACCAAATACTCCAAATTCTGCTCCCTGGCACTGTAAAAATTCTGGCTTCAAGCCAGGCAGCTGGCTGGAGGAGCAGGAACTCACACCTCTTCTCCACAGGCTGAGAAACACAGGATTCATGGTGAAAATAATATTTGTAATATTCACATTGCAAGCAATTAATTGTTCAGAGTTGCATTGTTTGTAACAATCTCCCTCTTTCACAGAGATATATATGGAAAGAAGGTCAATTCCTCTATGGATTTGTAGTGGGGATGTTAAATCCTTGTTAGAGCAGGAGGCACAGGCCAAGATGGGATGAGCCAGGCTGGCTCCGACCTTCCTGGAATGGTGAGGGATTGGCACGAGGCCCTTTTAGGGATCTGTCTCTTTAAAATGATCCTCAGTTTCTCAAAAGAGGCTGAAAGTCAATATTGTTTGCTCTAATTAATGGCCTCTCCAGCTCAGGCAGCAGCCCTAGGCAAATCCACCCCAAAAATCCCCTGGAATAAACACCACCACTTTGATGATAGGTAGGAGGTGACTTGCCTTGCTTTAGAGTAAATTGGAATGTGGGAAGAGCAAACCAGCCTTGCCACTTCCCAGATCCCTCCGGAAAGCTCCTGCACAGTCTGGGATCTCTGGGATCCTCCACCCTCCATCTCCAAGGAACTGGGACAGTGCCCAGGAAGTCAGAGCCATCACTGCCTGGCTCTGAAGCACCACATGTTGGTACAGGGGCAGAGAAGCTTGTTTTTGGTTCAGCTGCTGTTAGGGCAACTCCAGCATCTATAAAGATGGATTAGCTCTGGATATTTCCAGGCACAGGGGTTTGGCACTGGAAACCCTAGAAAAAAGCACCTGAGTTAAGGCAATGGGTGGGATTTTTTTATACTAATATTACTATTGTGTTTCCCTTGTTACAGCTCCAGGGAAGGGAGCATGCATGGCACCAAGGCTGGAGGCACCTTCATAGGCAGAGTTGATCTGCAGAAAATGAATGACAGCAAAGCAGCAACTCCTGGTGGGCACAGAGAACATTCACCCACCTTCAGCCAGGAGTCCCTGGAAAGCTCATTTTCTGCTACAAAAGGGAAAGAAGAGATTAGAAAAGAAAAAAATTGCTCTAAGAGTTGCATTCAAAACTCCAGTAGCAGATTGAAATGTAATCTGTGATTACTTCTTCACATTCACAGCTCATCTTGAATTCCTCCTGACTGTTTCCTTTACATCAAAGACATAGAAACTTGGAAAAAAAATCATTATCAAAGCAGCAAACAAATCATGAAGGAAAAAGGGCTTCTTAAAGCAGCAAGTGAGCCAGGCTTCCATTTGCCTAAGGAGAGCCCACAGACAGAGCCTTGGAGTTACTTACTAAAAGATGGGGTCACATGGGAAGGCTCTCGGCTAAATCCTCTGCCCCAAAACCCGCATCTAGGCTCAGGTGAGCCTGGTTTAAAGCCTTGCTTCCAAACTGAGCTGCTTGCACTGAAAAACAGCTGGGGGCACAGGAGAAAACCTGGAGTGATTGCCAGGGGCTGGGAAAGGGATCAGGCACCTTGCCAGGGGTTCCCAGTGGCAGAGCCTCACCCACAGTTACCCAGCCCCAATTAGCCTGATGGGAAATATGAGTTTTCACGAACAGAATCCAGGGTGGGACGATGTCACTGTGTCACAGGTTTGAATCATCTTCTCAATACAAGGTCACAGCATCAGTCAAGAATAAATATTTCCATCCTCATCTCAGATCTGGCGTCATCAGAGGCAGATGTGAGTGCACGACAACCCACGGCCATCTTACATAGGATCACAGAATCACAGAATGGTTTGGGTTGGAAGGGACCTTAAAGACCATCCAGTTCAAACCCCCTGCCATGGGCAGGGACACCTTCCTCTCAACCAGGCTGCTCCAAGTCCCATCCAGCCTGGCCTGGAACACTTCTAGAGATGGGGAGTCCACAACCTCGTTGGGCAATTTGTGCTAGTGCCTTGCCACCCTCACAGTCAAGAATTTCTTCCTAATATCTAGACTCACCCTGCCCTCTTTCAGTTTGAAAGCCATTCCCCTTGTCCTGTCACTCCATGCCCTTCTCAAAAGTCCTTTTCCAGCTCTCTTGTCAGCCCCCTTTTTGCACTGAAGGTGCAATAACGTCTCCCCAAAACCTTCCATTCTCCAGGCTGAAAAATCCCAACCCTTTCAGCCTGTTAATATGAGGAACAACAGTTTTTTTTTTCCCAGATGGCCTAGTGGGAAGCAGCCCTCAGAATGTGTGGGTAATTCATTACCCAGCCCGCAGTAATAAATGCTGCACAGCGTATGCGCTCCTGACGCGGGACTGATGGATCTGGCAGCGAGCAGTGCACTCCTGGGGAGTTTCCTTTGCATTAAGTGCTTTTGACACTAATGTTGGTGCCTAAGCAAACACATTAGGATGACTAAAACACCCGGGCTGCTAGGAATCACAGAGCACACACACTGGAAATGCATTGGCAGAGCAGGAGCGAGAGGAAAGCAATGTGCTTTTGTTTTTAAGCCTGGCCTTTGTATGGGTGTGCTGGGTTCCGTGAGGTGCCTGTGGGTGAGACAATGACACTGCCTTCCAGCACTCCTTTGCTATTTATGAAGCAGACCTAAATATTCTGCATTAAAAAGTCACATATGTGGATTATGCTTATGTGAAGAGTAATTGGACTTGATTGTGCTCTTCCCAGATACAGGAAGTAAACCCACAGCCTGCCCTCAGTAGAATTCATGTTGTAAGGACAGCTAAAAGGAGAAATTCAGCTTTATGGCCCATATCTCTCAGTGCTTCCACACAGCACTAAAGGTTTTGCTGCTCAGATCTGCAGCTCAGATATTCCCATTTGGAAGAACCTGAGATTCAGGGGATTATAAAGGATGCGTGGGAGTACTAGGCAGATCTCCATGCTGAAGATGAAAAAGACTCTCATAGAAATACTTAATGGCCTTTGAAACAAGAATAAAGCATGCAGGATATTTTTAGAAGCCCGTCTGCACTTGCCAACACCTGCATCTGCTGATGGCAGAGGCTCCCCAGGGTCGACACTCAGCACCGCTCATTGCCACTGTGCTCCAGAGAGTGATACAAGAAAAGGGGGAAACACACGTTTGGCTGAAACAGGGAGTGTACCCTGACTAAAGCATCCCTGAAAAATCACCTCTAAAAAATGTCAAGGACCTTGGTTCCCCTTCTGCCAACCAAGAACCTGCTTCTGCTTCAAAAATGCCACCCTGAAGCACCGGAGGTTGCATGGTGGGAATATCCCATAGGGCGGGAGAAGGACCAAGGTGGGACTTGTCCATCAAAACATTTCACAAGCTCCCCCCTTTGCCCACTGTTCTCTTGATTAAGGACATGGTATCTCCAACTAGAGCCTCTGTTTTGGGCTCCTTTCTGGAAAGCCAAATGGTGGCTGTTGCCCCAAGACACCAGCACTACTCAGCTATGGAAATGCTGAAGTGATATGAGTTAAAATTTCTTTGGAACTCACACTTCAAAGCATCATAAAAATACAGAGTGGTTCAGTGTTTTGCATGTTTGCCTACCACTCCAAAGAGTGGTTAGGAGCAGGTTGAAAAGTGGGGCTTTGTAATTATCCTGTGTGTTTTTCCTCTCACCCCATCTGCCATTAGTTTCCTTAGAAACAGACACACACACTGGAGTGAAGCATTTTCCCATGAAAAACTACCAACACCAGACTGTGTATGTTCTTAGGAAATTACTTGTTTTTACTTGTTTGGTTTTTTGACATTAAAAATTTGAAGTGTCTGAATTTTCCAGCAATAGAAACTTAATCTTATTGTATAAGAATTATCCCAAGCCAGTAATAACATTTCTGAAGGAACCAGTCATGGAAAACATGTTTCTCAGAACTGTTCTCAGGATGAGAAATTTCCTAGGCAAATCTAAAACTAAAAATAAAAAATAAAATAAAATAAAAAATAAAAGGGAAAATCAAAGCCAAGTGGTTTGGGATAGAAGGATGGCTGGAACTGTTGTTTAAGACTGATAAATGGGAAATTAATATGTTTCTGGTCTTAATAAGAGGATTTTCCTGCTTTGCCAGGATGGCCAACCATTGTGGTTTAGATTACAAAGGGTCATCTCACATGGGAATAAAACTATCAGTTTATAGGGGCTGGGCCATGCAAATCCACCCACAGCATTATTCATCACCTTTCAAGCTTGATGAGAAAGTCCAGGATGATTTTCATGGTTGGCCAGAGAAGCTGTGCGTGCCCAGTCCCTGGAATTGTCCAAGGCCAGGTTGGGTGGGGCTTGGAGCAACCTGCTCTAGTGGAAGGTGTCCCTGCCCGTGGTGGGGCGTTAGAACTGGCTGATCCCTTCCAACCCAACCCACTCTGTGATTTTATGACATCCAGCCTCCACAGGGGCTGGCTGTGCCCTGCTCTGGGTGGGCACTGACACAGCCCCTGTCCCCAGGGCCTCCCCTTGCTTACCAAGTGTAGCTGCAGGGATGGGCTCTTCACCACCCAGAGCCTCGAATGCAAAACATTTTGCTGACAGAGTCATCTGTCTCAGTTCTCCTATAAGAAGGGGAGACATGAGTTTTGTCTCTGCTAAGGCCTGTGTGAGCAGTAAAAGCCCTTCTATCAACAGGCACCAAGGAAACGAGCTGGCTGCATCCCAACTAAACCATTCAAGATCCAATCCACCACCTCGCAGCCCGTTGGATTATTGCCTGCTTGAGCTGAGGGCATTCAGCTGGAGCAGGGTCTGCAACCAGGGCTCAGGGAAGAAAGGAGCCACATCACCCTTGAGCCCTCTTTTGGGTTTGCCCTTGCTTCTGCCGCTGTGCTTGTACTCACTGTGCTCCTTTCCATGGAGAGACGACATCCGTTAGGGCATCCTTACTCTGCACTCTGATTATCCACAGAAAGTTTGGCTACACAAGGAGAAGAAAAATATAAAAAAAATTAAAAAAATATTTCATACCTACCAAGGACTGTAAAGAGCAGCATCAACTTGATAAATACTGTTCACTAGTAGCAGTAATGATTTATTGATTTTTTTCAGGAAACAGATTAATTTAGAACCAGTCTGACACAGATCTGTCTTTTCCCCTGTATTTATTGTTGCTGCTCAGTCTTTCACTGTGATCTGTGGACATGTTGCAGGGATGAGCACTGCAATAAGCATGGTTGTCTTGGATTATTCACTTAACAAGGAGGATCTTTGTAACAGGAGGCCAAGGGCAATTCCAATCCCATTCTGAAAAGCCTCATTTCATTCAGGCATCCTTTGAGGTGCAGAGTTTCTCCATCATCTGAAGCTATTGCCTTAATCTAAATTGTTGGTTCAATTGCTTTCCATGAATTTAGCACTTAAAGGGATTAGGGCAAAAAAAGCTTTAATTTTCCTTCTGACCTTTTAACATCATCAAATGAAGGTTGGGACATCAGTAAAAGGATTTTAAGTCAATAATTGTTTTGTAGTGACTATGTGAGCCAAACACTATCCCTGCCCTAATCCTTGCTCCATGTATGGAGTAGGGTCATCTTCTGTAGTCTTCTGGATTTGGCTTCACAGCAGCCTTGCCAACAGGGCAGAACTTGCAAACAAGGCAAGAGAGCAGTGATCCAAATAAAAATTGCAGAGACGAGGCTGCTCTGCTGGAGCCCCAGCAAGTTCTCTAAATGGGCTGTTGCTGAAATCCTGACCTTGTTTGCTCTTGGGCTGCCCGAGCTGCTGCCTACCCTGTAGCCAAGATTAATTAATTCTCATATTGATGTGTCAAGCAACTGCCATGAAATTATAAAACAGGCAGAAAGCTGTCGGCATCCTGTAAAACTTGAGGAGGAGACGGAATCAACACGTAGAGATTTAGAGAGCGGCGTGCCAAGCTAGAACTGCTTTAATCTCAGGTTGTGTTCCCTGAAAAGAGGCAGATCAGGTACCTCGTTCTGTGCTGTTACCTTGGGCAAGAGTTAATGGATTTACACAGGCAGAAAGCAGGCACAAGTGAAAGGACAGTAGCTGAGGAAACCAGATCCTTTTTCCTTTGATGTTTCTTCTCTTACACCAGGTAAGAAGCTGAACTGAGAAGGCTGCCTTTGGCAGACAGGTTTAGTTACAGTGATGGGAGGTTTAGATTTCCTTTTCCTTAGTCTCCTCCCTGGCCCTGTGTTGGCTTCCAGTTTTGTCACTTCATACAGTTGCAGTGACGTTGCTGGAGTTACACCAACTATTTTAGAAGGGTGTGGTTCATGCTCATGGAGGGGATAGAGAGAAAAGTAAAGCAGCTGGGCAAGAAACAGCAAGGTTGGAAGGAGGAGTGTCAGGAGCCTCTCATCCTCATCCCCATCCCTCAAAGAAGAAGGTCCGTAGGGGTTGTGAAGCACTTGGCTGTGCTGGGGTCGGGGTAGGTGGCTCGAGCCACAGTGGGGCTGTGGCAAAGACCCACAGGCTGCCCACAAGGCCAACTCCACTCCCTTCTTTGTGCTTTTGCAGGTCTGTTCTCTGCCCCCCTGGGAGGGAACCGGCTCTTGCGACATCCCTGCACTTCCCAGCACAATGAGCCCCTGTCAGGAGCCTGCACTTGCTCCAGTACTGAAGCACAAGGAAACCACAGACAAGAACCGTGGTGCTGCAACACCATTGTGCTGTCACAAATCATCTCAGCTAAAAATAAACTGCTGTTAAACAACCTTCACACTCGCTTTCACCAGATGCTGTAAGGAAGATGCCCGTCAGGAGCACCATCTCAGGGCACAAATAGCTTCAAAAACTCTGAGGAGTTTAATTTTTTGCCTCTCTTCTGAGGGTAAGTCCCCCCAGGCCCTCTCCTGCTCCTCTATCCTGATAAAGTGCCCTGGAGCACCTGTGGCTTCTCCACAAGCTCATCAGTGTGAAGATTTTTCCCCTGCTCTCTTCACTTCAGGATACTCATGGAGCCCCAGGAGGGCAAATCCTCACATGGGGACAGGAACAACCCTCACCTTTTGCTTTAAGCTGAGCTGAAGTGCCCTGTGAGCTCTGGTTCTTAGCTCACCCTGCCATGTTTTGTGGTGCAAGTTTTGTCCAGCTTTGCAGGGAGTGGGGAACCAGCCTTGCGGAAAAGCACCCGCCTGCGGACAAAAGCTGGCAACAAAGCCCAGTGAGCTGTTTTGTCTGAGCCAGGACTGCTCTGTCTCCAGCTTTTGCTGGTACTGGCAGCAGTGGAAAGCCAGGGTAGTTTTCTCAGCTGATCTTGCTTTAGTCTTAGCAGGTTATCTGAAGTTCAACTCTCCCCTGCTGCCCCTGTGTGAGCATGGTGTGTGATACCTGCCCTGAATCACAGCCACACATCGTCCTGTTGCTTGAAAAGCTGTTCTAGGCAGGCTCCTGTCAGCTCCTCATCTTTTAAAACCAGCAGGAGAAAGTGAAACTGTCCCATGATGCTCTTGAGGACAATTTTGCCAAGTAGGCTCAGTGTACATCAAATCCAGTCCCACAGCAGCAGCTGCTTCCCCCATGACCAAGACAACAGCTCTCAGCTTCAGTGCATTTCACACAAGATTTTCCTTCCCTGTCCCACACACTGTCCATTATTTTCCAGCTCCATGAGAAAGATGAAGAGCCTGGAAATTAAAAGTTAGATCTTTTTTCCCTCCCTCTCTCCCAAATGCTGAGGTGGGCTGCAGCCCCACAAGACCCAGCAGGCTCCATGGGAAGCTTAGGATCCTCCTTCAGCACCTCCTCAGTCCTGCCATCCTACAGACCTGCATAAGACACCAGGATATGGTCTAGAAAGTTCTGGGTTTTCGCCAATCTAAAATTGGTGAGGGGGACAGCACAGCCCTGGCACCAAGCCCAGCTCCAGCACATCCCCATGAACGCCATGGATGGCACCCATTGCCTCTCACCCTGTCTGCTTTGTCCCTAAATAGCCACACTCGAGTGCTTAACCCATGGGGTCACTGAGCCATGCCAGGAGGAAATTCCCCACCCTTTATTCTCCTGCTTTGACTTTTGGCCTTTTAAGAAGCCTTGGACTAAGTAAGGGACCAGGACTGGAGCTGGAGGGCAGGTCAGGCTGCCTTCCCACACTGCCCAGGCACAGGCAGTCCTGCTCATGGAGAAGCGACATTCAGTCCTCACCTGGACCCTGTGGTGCATGTCTTGTCCTCAAAAGTGGCTGCAGAATTATGGGCTGGCTTGTGCTGATAGGGCACAGGGAGAGGTGGAAAAGAAAATGCCCACTGGGTTTTCTTCTGCCCTCGTGCAGCATGTCCCTGTCAGCAGCATGGAGCAGCAGTGGGACATGTGATGGAAGGAGATGCCCAGGGCTCAGCACAGGCACACAGGAAGATTGACACCATGTGCCCAGTTTCAGACAGGACCAAGTAATGGAAAGGCTTTGATTCAGAGATACAAAACTACTTCCAAGTTACAGCAAATGCATCTTGATGCTCCTTCATCCAAGGGTTAAATTTTTAGCATGGCTCAGCATGATACCTCACTGGGACACTGCAGAGTGAGGGCAACATGTTTTCTAGTGCACAGATCTCTGATGCAGGGCTTTGGAGCTGCTGCTGGGATCATTTGCTGCTTTGCCATCACCAGAGCCCCTCTCAGGATGAATTAACAGGGAGCAGCACTGGGCTCAGGAGTGTGGGGTGCCAGAATGGGGCCAGACCACCTCCAAACACTGCTGCCACCAGAATCACAACTGGAGCAGGCACAGGCATGAGCTGAGCCCATGTTAACCAAACAAAAAAGGATTTTGACTAGGGCCTAGTGAACGGCAAGAGCGGGATGTACTCCAGTTCTTTCTAACAAACCATTTCAACTTCAGCCCTGTGGAAAGGTTTGTGCTGAAAAGAAATTACTGAAAAGCCCCTGGCACAGAAATCTCTGGGCAGGTAAATGTGATCAGCATGCTTTGACTCTCTTTTCCTCAAGTTATTACCAGATATAATGAGAATATTAAAAATATCTCAGTCCTGGTAGGGGGGATTTGGCACTGAAGCTGTGCCCTGCCTTGATCAGACCCTGGGAAAGGCAGAGGTGAGGAGGGTGGAGGAGCAAGGTCCCCTCTCCCTGTGCAAGGCTCAGGCTGCAGCCTGGCTGAAAGGAAGAGCACACGATAAAGCCACACACAGCTGATTATGCCTTTTACTCACCTTCATGTGCTGATTTCAAGGCCTGGGAGGAGGGAGTCAAACAGTACAATTAAAGCAGCTACAGGTTGTCAGAGATGCAAAGCAGAGATGCGGTTCTCCAGCCTCCCAGTCTGATTTTCCCCATTTCTGCATAAATGCTTAACATTCTTCTGAAAGGGACTCTTGAAATTTTCCATCTTGAATAAAATCTGGAGGGTAAAAGAATAAAAAATAATTTAAAAAAAAAAAAAAAAAAGCTGCATGTAGCCAAAACAGTCAAAATTTCCTGTATAGAGGACTTGTGCTGAATCATTGTTATATTTGGCTCTTCCTAATGTCAATACCCCCTGTGCTTTTAAGGCTGCACTAAAAACATAAAAAAGGACCCAGACAAGGACAAGGACAGTTCAGGCCAAACATTGGTACCATCGAATTGGTCAAATATACAAAGCAGCTGCTTTAAAGTCCAGAATCAATATTTTCACATCAGAGTGCTGCACAAAACACAAACCAGAGAAATTGGGGAGGTTTTGACAGGATTTTTTTTGGAAAGTCCTGGCTGGGCTGGCAAGGAGTCAAGGCTGCAGGAAGCTTTTATAGGACCTTTGTGCAGGGAAACATCCAAGTCTTTTACGGCTTTACAGCTGTATGGGCTGAAGTGGAATTTGCTGGGCTACAAGTATTTTCCACTGGATCTACTGGGAGCTGTAGCTGCTATTCTGCAGGATAAATTTGGTTTTGTGGTGATGTGAATTTCCTCACATGAAGGAAAACATTTCCCTGCCTAGTTTATGTGTCCTAAAATACACCAAGAAAGGGAAAGCCACGCCAGATGGTGCAGAGCAGATAGGAACCCCATGGTTTGCACCCCACATTATCCTCCTGGCTGAATGTGCTGCTGAATAAATGGTGCTGCAGGGAGGATAAGTTGGGATGCTGCTGCTTGGAGAGTAAATTATTGCTTTGTGAGTGAAAGCAGCAAGGTCTGTTCATCAGATATAACTTGTTCCTATTTGGATGGAAAAGCTCAAGCCAAGGAGCTTCTCTTCACAAAAGCAAAATTTGTGAAGCAATTCATGCCAGGGAGTCATTATTTTCTGATCAAAGCATGTTTAGGATTAATGGAGGCTCCCTCTGCATACAACATGTATATGCACATGAATACCATGTCTCAACTGCTGCGTAGCTCCAGGAGATGGGAAGGTGGGGCAGCAGTAAGAAAAGCTGGATTCATCCAGACGGCACACAGACAGCTGGCTTCTGGGGAAGAGAGAAAGAAAGAAAGTGGTTGAAAGAAAATGCTTAGGGTGGTGAGGCACTGGCACAGGTTCCCCACAGAAGCTGTGGGTGCCTCATCCCTGGAAGTGTTCAGGGCCAGGCTGGATGTGGGTCTGAGCAACGTGAGGTGTCCCTGCCCATGGCAGGGGGTTGAAATGAGATGGTCTTCTTAAAGAAGAAGCCCTTCCAACCCAAACCATTCTGTGATTCTATGGAAACTCTAAATAAAACCAGTATCAAAAAAATAAAGCCCTGAGATGTGAGAGGGATGCTCAGTGATGCAGTGCTGGGCTGGGTTTGTCTTTCCTTGCCAGAGATTCTCTCTTAGTTCAAATTACAAATTGAGAGAAGTCCTTGAAAATAAAACTGGAGCAAACTCCCAGAGCAAATCTCACTTGACTGTGGCTTTCCAGGGTTTGCTTTTGCCTGGACATGCAGGGCCAGGCTCTCCAGCTGCTTCAGTCACCCTTGCCAGGGACGGAAGACGCCACTAAGGGACAGAACAAATCCCTCCAGGCCACTGCTGACCACCACAAACTGCTCCTGGAAATCGCTGTCCCGTGAAGGTGATCCAGCGGCTCGGGCAGTGTGAGGAAGGCAGGAGTGAGCCACAAATACACCCCAGACATTCTCCAACAAGGCTGAGGAGCTCATCTCCCCAGCACCTCCTATTTCTACACTCTGTATCCCATAATTGCCTCACTCAGAGCTTTAATCAGCCAAGCACAAGCACAAGGGCGCAGTGAACTGACGCTGCAGGGAGCGAGCCTCCCCCGGCTCGGGCTCCCTGTGTAGGGTATCCAACACTGTGGTGTGGGACAGGGGGGAAGAGTTGGGGCCCCTCATCAGATGCAGACCCCGATGGCGGTTTTTGGATGCTGCAGGGGTGAGCCCACAGCTCTGGAAACCCAAGCTCCACAGCCCAACCTTGGCATCGCAGGGCAATGGCTACACCCACCCAGCTGGAAGCTCCCTGCGTGGAATGGCCTGGTTTAGGGCCACATCTAAAATTTGGGCATGCTCCTGCTGGGATGGACTGTGAACCTAAGGAGGGCAGCCATGAATCATGAGGAACTCATGGGGACCCCTGGGGACCTCATTCCTCCTGACCAGCAGAGGAGAGGAAAATGGAGCACTGGGTATGCCCAAATGCATGGTGTTCAGGTTCATTTCAGGATGGCCTGAGCCTCTGGGATATTTTCACATCACACCCCAGGCCCCAGAGCACACTGGGGAGCATCCAGGATGCTGTGGAGGGCCAAAATGTCCCAGGAGAGATTTAACTGGGGTGCGCAGGTACCAGAAATGTGCTGGGTGCTGCAGATAAATTCCCCTGGGACAGTGAGGCAGAGCCCTCAGCTAGCCCTGACATGTGCCTGGGAAGGCAATGGGGATGCTGAGGGGAAGGCAGTGGGGATGCTGAGCCTGCCTGGCTTACAGGGCTGGGATGGAAACCCTGGCAGTTTGGAAACAGAGCTTGGAAATGCCCGACAGGTCAGGAGATAAAGCCTGGCATGCCAGGAAGTGGAAGGGTGAAGTAGTAAAAACTCTGATAAGAAAGGCCATGTAACCAGAACAAATATTGAGTGATTCAGAAGCAACTGACCCAGGAAGGAGTAAAGGGCACTCCTTGCAGTGTTTGACTTGTCGGCTGCAATGGCGCAACAGCCACAGACCAGGAGAAGCAGCAAAGGCAGTGAGCGGGCGGTGCCTCCCATCACCGCGGCACCTGCTCGGCTTCTGCAGCTGGGACCCCAAAAAAACAGCCTCTGGGCTTCCCTCAGCTGAAAAGATGCCTTCTCCTGGGGTAGGCTTGGGAGTCCATCCCACAGGGATGGCAGCAGTCCCTTGGCATCAGCTGCCAGGCAGGAGGCCGGGACTAACAGCCGGGTTGTTTGCAGCATGTGCTGGTGGACAATCAGTGCCCAGCCCCTGTTCCTGCACCAGGGGTGCTGTGAGGAGCACAATCCCCTCCCAGGCAAGCCTTGTTTATTGTCATGAGACAACTGAATGTCCCCACAGCCTGTGTTACCTGTGACTTGAGAGCAGGTCTGTCTTTAGCCTCATTTCTCAGTGCCAGGAACCATCTCCGTAATGTTCACACCACCTCAGCTCTGGGCTTGGCAGCTGGGTCAGAGCCCAGCATGGCTATTGCCCTTTTTTTCTCCCAAAATCCCTGCAGCAGGTGGGCAGGGGAGGGCTTTCTCACCCTCTTCCCCTGGGATGCCCTGGGAGGGGTCGCACAATGGGCTCAGGCTTTGGAAAGCCAATGATGTTTCAGGTCACAGGCAGGATTTCCATTGCTGTCAGCAGGAGTGCAGGCTTGGAGGCCAGGCTAAGTATCCACCTTCAGAAGTTCAGGCCTCTTGAGCAGACCTAGAGCTGCAATGGAAGCAAAGAAACAAGAAAATACCAACCCAACCCCAGTACCTCCCAAAACCATGACCCAAAGTTTATTTCTGAAAATCCAGGTTCTCACCCCATACCTAAACCACAGGTGCGCTTCCTGCTGGCTCCACCCTCTCACCCCGGGCATGGCTGCTGTTCCACAATACCCAGCTGGCAGAGAAATCTTCATCTTTCCTTGCTGTGAGAGATAGATGCCAGCTGGGGGTCTCTGACAAGCAGGACCCCCACAGTTTCAGTCCCTTTGCGCTTGGCTATCACAGATCAGAGGAAGGCTGGCAGGACAGCTGTGCTTGCTGTGGAAAACTGGCAACATTCATGGGGAAAAACAGGCAACAAAAATGGTGGTGGATCCTATGGGGAAGGGTAGGAACAACTCCCAGTGCTGGGAGTGCTGTCCCTTTCCATGGAAAAGGGGAGCGTGTCCAGCCCCACTGCTGTGTTGAGCGGGGGGAAGCACCGCCCTCCCCACCAGTGATGGTGGCCATGCCACCACCACAGCTGGCCTCCAAACCAACAGCAACACTGGGCTCACACAGCACAGACCCACAGCAAAGGCATCCCTACCCAGCTGGGCAGAGCTGTGCTTATTTACACCTCCTCCAAGTGTTGACAGAGCACTGGAGTAGCTCCGCAAGCCGGGTGAATGAACAGCAAACAACCCCCCCGAAACAAATCACAGGCACAAACAGTGATAAAATCAACTTTTCAGAGGTCACATTTATACCGTCTCCTTGGTACAGTGCTGTTCCTCCCGAAACAGGGAGCTGAAATGGCACAGGAAGATCACAGATGGGCAAAAAGACAAAAGGAGGAGGATGAATAAGACAATGCACAGATCCTGCAGGTATTGAGTGAGGTGTGTCTGTGGGCTGGCGTGGCTGAACGTGGATCTGCAAAGACTTGTCCAGTGATTGACCAACCTACAAGTGCAGAGGTGCAGCTGACCATGACCTGCTAACACAGCCAGATGGAAAGTCACTCCAAGACCTGCAGTTACTGGCTAAAAATTAGGGAAAGAAAACCAAACAGAAGATTTTACAGCCGCTGGAGAGCACAGTTCATGAGACAAAAATGCTTCCCCGTGAGCATAAGTGAAATATTATTGGGGTTGGATGGGGGTTGGAGCAACCTGGTCTAGTAGAAGGTGTCTGGGGGCGCTCGAACGAGATGATCCTTAAGGTCCCTTCCAATCCAAACCATTCCATGATTCCATGAAAACATGAAGTGTTTGCCACAGGCTTCTTGCCACAGGCACTTGCTGCAAATTTAAGTCTACATCAAGATTCTGTGCTCCATCTACAGAGTCCCTCGCCCACGGGAACGCAGGTAGTGAAACACGAGGCACCTGCCAAGAAAGCCAATAGCTCTGGCAGCCCCCCAGAGCCCAGTGAAGAGCTGCTGCCATGTCCCACCACCCTGACTGCCCAGCACCAGCTCCGGACACCACGGACACTTTCCTGCCCGCGCCCCGGCTCCGGCGGTGCAAGAGCTATGGCTCATTGCATCATCCTCACTCCACCTCCCTGGGGCAGGTCTCCATCAGCCCCAAACCTGCCAGCTCTCCCGGGGGAACCTTCACCAGCTGGCCCCAGGCAGCTGAGAGGAGCTGGGGCAATGCTCGCCCTGTGTCCCAGAAAATACCCAATATTTCAAATAATTTCCTGGTACCAGGGCATGCCAAAATTATGACCCCTTCCAGTACCTGGTGAGGAGCACCAGTTCTTGGTATTCTCCTGAGATGGAATCCCAGAATCCCTGCTCCAAGCCCTCAGTGCCAGCTCCAGCCAGCCTGCAAAGACTTGCCCCAGAGGGATGGGGTTGATGCATTTGGAAGTGCCTAAAAAGGGCCGTCATGGGCATGTATTCAGCTTTACCCACCACAAGCAAGACAGTTTTACTCAGACTCCTGGGAGACCAGAAATGAAGGCAGAAGTGGAAACCTCTGAGGAAAGGATGGAGAGGGGAAGGTTTATGAGCAGGGTGGTTGTTTTTCAGCCTCAAGCCTGCCAGAGCTCAAGAAGCATTTGGACAAGGCTTTCAGGCACACGGTGAGATTCTTGGGGTTGTCCTGTGCAGGGCCAGGAGCGGAACTTGGATGATGCTTGTGGGTCTCTCCCAACTCAGAATATTCTATGATTCCATGAAAGCGGAGCCTGAGTGCTTCCAGGAATGCCTCAGTAGCACTGTCAGAGAAAAGCTGCTTCAAAAAAGTTGCTCCCCTTGGGCTGGAGGGCAACCACAGCCATTGCACCCCTGTTTCCATGGCCACCCCTGCCTTTCTCCTGGGCTGGGAGGCACTTGGAAGCTCCCTGTTCTCCTGCCCCCTGCAGCACATGCAACTACGTATTAACATGAAGTCGTCAAGAGCTTTTGGCCCCAGGGATCCATGAAATCTGTAGAGAAGGGGCCAGTGGCAGAGCCAGTTGAGGACCTTGGACACCCACTCATGTCTCAGGATGTGGGGAGGGAGGGAGTGAAGCCTTCTCTGGGTATCACACCCACAATTTTTCAGGCCTTCCTTTGTGGGCTTTTCTATTTTTGACCTTCTGCCTAATCGCATAAGCTGCTTTCCAGAGCAACTACAGCATTTGCAGCTTTTATTGACTTCCTCTGAAAGCACAACTGAGGGTTGCCGGGAGGGAGATGCCAGAGCCACGCTCACTTTGACGTGGTTTATTCACCTGGATTGTCTGTGATCTTGTCCGGCAGCTGAGCAAGTGAAGGGCTGGCAGTGCCCAGCTGGCACCTGGAGACTCAGAAGCAAAATACGTGATAAAAGGCAGAGCTGCTTGCTTATAGCTCTCTCCACACAGCAGAGACTGAACCAGAAAGCCAAATCACCCTCCACTCCACAATAAATAGTGGGTGTTGGGTTTTAAGGAGCATCTCCCCATGACCTCAATGGCCCATTTTATGCGTGGTGGCATGGAAGGGAGCCCAAAGGTGAAAAGGTTTAATTAGTAATTCTTGAAGCTGATTACCATGGCCCATATATAGGGTGACCTGCATCTACTATCACTTAGCATGGTAATGACTAAGTACAGTATGTGGTTTAAATATCTCCCTAACGCTAAAGCTAAATGCATCTATAGCCCTAACCCTCTAATTGACTGATTCTAAATATGACAGATTAGCTTTCCATCTCATTATATGTATCTAATCAGGGGATGAGGGCTCCTATGCCCTTGGACACTTGGTTTTTCATCTCTACTGTCCTACAACAGCAATTAAAAGAAAATTACTTCTCTACTCAGGTTTGTTGCAGGCTTATCTCATACCCTGTCTCAGGAAGATGCTGGATTTAGTTTATGATGATCACAAAAACAAGCTGCAGGACCCTGCTTTGTATCTTGGTGGACACCAAGATTTATAAGCTTAGATGTTGTCTGTGTGACCTTTTCTTGATGACCCTAAATCAGCACAGAGCTCCCGCTGCCTGTGGTCATCACTCCATAAACAGCTGGCTCAGGGGCAGCAGTGCCCAGGGAGAAAGGCTGGGAGCAAGGAGCAGGGCAGGCACCACCAACAGCTTTCAATCACCTTTTCTCAACTGGAATGTTCATTATTGTCTAAATGAGGGTGGTCCTGTGCAGGGCCAGGAGTTGGACTTGATGATCCTCATGGGACCCTCCAATTCAGGATATTCTGTGATTCTACGCTTAAAAGAAGTTTCCTGACTCCAATCCCAGGTGCTTCTTCCTGCATTGCTCAAGCCCAAGGTCCTGCACACCAGGGAGGCTCCACTCCCCCAGGAGCTGCTCACCATGGCCCCAGCCTGAGTGCACGGGTGGGTGGAGGACAAAGGCAAAGTCCCTGAGTGACCTCAAGTGCCTCTTCCAGCCCAGCTGAGCACTAATAAGCTTTCTGCATTAAGGCTTTCACTCCAGGCCTGGGTATCTCCACGCAACTCCTTGCTCATGCCTTGTCTCCGCCTAGGAACCAGCGTCCAAGGCAGGATACTGTGGACCACATGCCTGGTGTAGAACTCCAGGTGCCCCAAACCCATTTGTTGGGGCTCAGGAGTCCTTGGGACACATTCATGCTCCACCAAAACTGTGAGACACCTACATCAAGTCACCCTGAAAATTTGGCCACCACCACCAGGCTCCCTGGAAGCTCCCTCTGACCCAGGAGACACATCCCCTCTTGCTGAGAGGAGAGAGCATCCATCCATCCATCCATCCATCCATCCATCCATCCATCCATCCATCCATCCATCCACCCCCTCTGCCCAGGTTAAATGGGAGGGAAGAGGAGGTCAGTGGGTCTTTGTCCCAAATGCTCTCAGAGAAACTGAGGACCACCACCTCTAACAATTGTTAGGCCATGGGTGCTTTTTTTCCCCTATATTTAACCCAATACAGAGGCCACAGAGCCAAAACAAGGGCTGGATACCTTTAGAGTCACCCTGGTTGCTCCAGACTATGTGTAGGCACAGAGTAATTGACCACAGGGAGATGAACCATGTTATAATTTTGTCATTTTCCACTCAAGCATCCTGGGCACTGATTGCAGCTTGGGGATTTTCCATCTCAGACAAATTACCAGACTCCACCAAAATAGCTGAGAGACAGCCCCATTTTGGGTTACAACATCTTCACCAGATGGGCACCAGCAAAACTCCCCTCTGCATGTGCAGGAGACTCGGGGCCATGGTAAATTGGTGCAGTGGAAGGAAAATTAAAGGAGTCAGGGTAGCAGATGAAAGAAGACATCCCAAGCTGGCAGAGGAAAGTCTTGCTCATTGTAAGCAGAAACAAAAGAGCCTTCAGTTGCCAGGGTGTAATTTAGACACAGGTTCTATGTGGCAATCTCTGTGGGTCTGCAGGGAGCCCTGCTGAAACTCGGGGAGGAAAGTTCCCACAAGTGCAGGGATTTTGTTGAAGTCCAGGTCCAGCTGAGCATGCTTAAAGGTCATACTTACCCTTTTTTTCTCCAGTTAAAATTGTGTTTTAAGCTCCTGAGGTTAGAATTTGAAAGGGAACATTGTCCTGTGACATAGGGCTGCCTTGACCCGTTTCCTCAGGCAGCTGGAGGCAGGTTTCCCCACCGTCCAGGGAAGAGGCAGAACCACCAAGCAGAACAAAAGCTCCACCCAGCCTTCCCCTTGGAGAAAGGGCTGGCAGAGCGCGAGAATAAAGGGCCTGAGAAGAGGCAAGCAGAAAGGCTGCCCCAAGGAGAGCAACATGTCCAGATATGTCTGTCAGATAACAATAATGGAGCTCAAGCCCTTTACAGAGCTTTAAAATAGTGGTGACTCAGTTCCAGGTGAAATACTCACCTGTAATGCTGCCCTCCTGCCTCAGTCAGGTTTGAGCTATTGATGGCACTGCCTTTGCTCCAAATTTGGGAGACACTGGCATTTCAGAAGCTGGAGGAGACACTGGCCAGAGTCATTTGCAAACCCAACCACCCCATTCTTGTGGTAAACGTGACACTTCCAGTTCAGAAGAAAACTGTGGTTAGCACTGATCTCTAACAAAAATCTTGACATCCTGCTTCTTCCAGACAGCATTTGGGGAAAGAAAGCCAGACTTTGGTGCAGGAGGCATCTCTGGGCAGCAGACGGGTCTGGAATGACTGGGAGGTCTGGAACTGCTTCTTGTCTGGGTCTAGAAGCAGATAAGATGGAGATACATGAAATTGCCTCTTGCTCCCAGCTGAACTACCGCACACCTTGGCCAGTCTCCAAAAAGGACTCATTAAGAACCCTTGCAAGATTCTTCTGGCAGATGTGGTGGTTACAGTGGTGGTGTTGAAGTTGTTGCAGCGGTTTGAAGATCTGGAGATCTTGTTCCTGGAATCAAGTGAGGTTCCATTTAAGAAGAAATGCAGTTTTAGTTGTCACTGTTGTAGAAAAACTGAGGCCCTGACCCCAGTCCATATTAAATAGTTGGAAATGAGAAACCAGGTGATGAATAAACCCCTCATTTGAAGGAGGGGGAAGGAGGCACTGGAGGAACTGAGTCACCAGTTTTGAGCAATCCTAAACTCACTACTAAAATCCCTCACCTCCACTTTCCTAAGACCTGCTGCCAACAACAGACGTGGGAGCTCAGAGCTGGAGCAGAACTGACACCACGGGCAAGTTAAAACTGTTTCAGGGCTAAAACCTTCACACTGACACATTACCTGGGGGACCCCACACAGGGAAGGCTCTGTCTTTGTCTGACCCAAGCTCATTTCAGACTTCCTTCTCGGGATGAAAGGGTTTGGGGATGTTCCTTGGCAATTCTGCCCGGCAGCCTTTTGCCACAATGCCTTCTAACCCCACATCCCTGAGACCGGTGCTCCCCAAGTCTCCTTGATCAAACTTCCCTCATGGAGGGTCTTCCCAAGTGTGGATGGGGCAGAGATGATGATGATGATGAGGATTCTCACATGCCTTCACTGCCTGCAAGTGGCCTGAAGCACTTCTAAAATCCAGTGCATCCTCTCAGCCACAACCCAGAGCTGTGACCCCATTTCTTGAGGACATTGCCCTGTCTCCTCTCTATTTCAGCTTCTATTAAAGGCATGAGAGGGGACACAGCCTGACTTTCTCCCTCAGCTTCCAGTCATGTATAGGGACATCACTGGGACATTGGTTGGACCAAAGCTCCCACGAGAAGACACCAAGGCTGCCAAGTGCCAACACCACTCCTTTTCCTCCACGCTTTTTGACCTGCTCTTCCTTCAGGCCTGGCTCCATCAGCAGGACACTTGCAGCCCATGGCAGCCTGAGGGATGATGCCGAGTGCTGTGCCCAGGGGAAGGCAGGGCGGGCAGTGTGGGATGCAGAAGGTGACAGGCTTGGGCAAGGGCTGATGCACCAGCTCAGAAATGCTGCTGGACAAGCCCTACAGTGACTACCCAGCACATAAATGCCTTCCCCAGCCTTCCTCTCTTCTCCTTCTTCACTCCCCTGCCTCCTGGGTGCCCTGATCTGTGGGTTTGGAGACAAGGAGGCAAGGGACCACACTGTGGTGACTGTACATAAACAATAGGAAGAGATGGAAAAATACAAAAACGCCATGCCTGCTCACAGTTTTATCACCCACCTCCTGGTGTTCGGCTTTTTTCTCCATGCTCCAACACCTGGCTTCACATCAATTCACAGACCCCAGCTTTCATCTAAAAAAAATTGTAATTACATGACATTCCAGGTCCTATTGATGTGGAGAAGTGCAAGTCAGGATCCAAAATATTCATAATACAGATGTTAAAAAAAAAAAAAAAAAAAAAAAAAAAAAAAAAAAAAAAAAAAAAAAGAAACGAAAGAAAGAAAAAAAGAAAGACAGAAAAGGACTTTGACATTTATTATTTTGGAAAGCTTTTGATTCCTGAATGAGCTGCAATTTTCAGACAACCTGACTCATCATTTCTGAATGCTTTGGTTTGGCAGCCCTGTATATATTTAGTAATACAAACCCTGACTTGCAGCTTCAAATGAGAATCCTAATGGCATGATAAGACAGATTTTCATCTCATTCACGTCATTTCCAAATATCAGGACATTTACTTAGCGGGAAGAGTTGTAAAAGCTGTGAAATGGTCTCCCTGGGGAGGAGCAGAAACCTTCTGGCTACACACCTGAGCAGCTGAACAAACCAAGGCAGAGCAGGCAGCAGCGAACAGCTCTTTCCTTTCTGGCCAAGGGACAGAGCAGATGATCCCAGACATGTTTTCCTCTTCACTGCTCCTGGCTCTGGGCATTGCTAATCAAGTCCGTTGCCATACCACAGCCACTGGAGCCTCTCTCAAATCTGACTGGAGAAAAAAGCAGCTTCTGTAGGAGGAGCACACAGCTCCAAGGGAAGAACTACTGTTGAAAACCATTCAGGACTTCACAAGGAGTGAAGGAACCTGCGCCAGTCCTTGAGAATGCATTCAAAGCATCCTCAGCCAGCAGCCAGAATTGAATTTTTTACTTTAAAATCCCTTGGGCACTGGAAGTCTATGAGATTTTTTCCATTGCCTATCAAGCAGCAGTATTAAAAATGATGTCTTTGGCAGCACAGCCAGCATGAGTAGATGTGAGATGATTTTCATCTCTTCATTCCACACCATCTGCTTCTTACCCTCAACTTTGAAAGGCCTTGAAGGAGACGTAGGCCACTGAATTTTATAGCTAGATTTCATGAACCTCTTTGAAAATGAAAGGATTGCACCAAACACAAATTTACAGACATCAAAGGGATTTCTCTTTTCATGCAAGCACTAAAAGCAGTGCAAAGGGAACTAATTACAATTTGCTCAATTGCCAGTTTTCACACTGCAGCGAATACAAGCATTTTATGCTTTAAACCTCACAAACTTGTGGCTGCCAGCTTAATATGCTTCTAAAGCCAGAACCAAATTAATAGACTAAAACCATCTTGCACCCACTGAGGCAAGCAACAAAGCCAAAAGAGCTTGCAGGGTAGCTCCTGGAAAACGCCTTCTCTTTTTTTGTACACCTGCCTTTTTTATTTTATGTTATATATATCAATATTTTTTAAAATATTCGATGGCAGTACAAACCCTAATCCAGCTTTTTCAAAAGCTATTGCATAGATCCTTTTTATTGAGCTGATCTTCATCCATCCTGCTGACAGAGTCTCAGGGAACATAACTGAAATGGCAGCTCCTCATAAAAAGTATGGGAGAGTTCAGGGATCTTGGCCAAATGTGGCTGACTCAGGATCTGCTGACTAGAGTGGCTGAAATCATTACAGACATATGAGTTCTAGACAGGCAGTGGAGGGGAAGAGCTGCCCTAAATCATAAAGCAGGGTCCAGGTGAAAATTGTGAAAATCAAGACAATGACTATATAGCAGAACTTTAGGCTTTCCCAAGTCCTATCACAGATCTGTCCATGAGTTTGCACCGAGGGTGATGGAAGGGTGGAGTGACCCTGATGTCACTTAAAATCAACGAGAAGTGAAGCTGGGGAAGAAACTCCTTTGGTCATTTGAACCCTGCCCCATCAAGCCAACAAGCCCTGGGCCACAGCAGGTACTGGCTGGCCACAGCGGGAGCTTTTCTGCCCCTCAAAATACCATCTTACATCCTTCAGAGATCTCAAGCTTTCTGGTTTGCAGTTCAATCCTAACAGAACACCTCCAGAGGTGACAGAGTTTCCACTCCCCAAGCTTTCAGGACACAGATTGGTGGGTATTGACATGAAATATGATATGATATTGTCACACCAATAAAGGTCTCCAGAGGTGACTACTGCACATTCTTCATGACACCAGTGGTGTAAACACTCAGATCCCGGGGCCATGGAGATGGAATCACATTTTGAGGCTGAAGGCAACACCGTGGCAGTAGCTTCTCCAGCAGCAATGATTCCATAAGGTCTCCAGAGCCCCAAAGAATAACGCAACCAATGAAACCCTGGGATGATACCACTGAGCTGGTTAAAAAATGTTCATCACTTACTGTTCTCCTGCACCGACCTCCAGGGAGGGAAGGAGAGGTTGCTCACAATCCTTGAAACTGGGAGAGTCAAAAAGCTGACAAAACAAAATTCACAGTTTTGGGGTTCCCAGTCTTGGTGGCCAACTTAGCTGCACTTACCCCTTGCCAAGAGGCCACTGCTGCAGTTGTAATGCCAGGAAACCGAGTGGGAATTGGAGTGAGGAATTGCCTTGGACCATGTCTGCACCAGACAGGTGAACACCACGCCACATTCACATGTGAACAAGATGCCACAGTGGTCCCCTCATGAAATGCATCCATCCCTGTACTGCTTCTTTCAATGTGGGAAAGCAACTCAAGCTAGCCTGCATGACTGACTCTTGGATCATTTTTCTGGAAATCTGCTCTTTTTCTCCCGCTTATACAACACAACCTTCCTCTCTTGCCCCACTTTGGAGGAGCTGGGTATCTACAGGCCAGCAAAGGGAAGGGCTGCAGCATGGCCAGAAGGTGCCCATGGAAGGGAAGGGAGAGCAGAAGATTCAGCTGTGCTTACATGGAAGAGGAGACACAGGAAAGAAAGACAGAGAACTGCTGGAACACACAAAGACAAGAAGGGTCCAAGGGTAACTGAGCCTCTGCCCCACCTGTCAGATGGTTCAGCACTGCTTTAGAGGTGAAAGTGACTCAGTCAAGTAGAGAGGACTGGAGTGGGAAGGAGTAATTCTTGCATGTAGATCTCAGCTTTGATTTCATATTTCTAACTTGGTCCCAGAGCAGGTGAGCACGTACAGAGCAGGGGGTCTGTGCTGTGATGGGGTTGTGCCTGGGCAATTTCTGTGCCAAAGGCTCCTGCCCCCCCCACCTACGCAGCTGCAGTGGGGCAAGGGCCGTGCAGAACTGTCCCTCTCTGCTGTACCTCACCCTTCTCTCAAGCTAAAACATGTGAGGAGCCCTATACAAACATCATCAGTTTTGCAAGAGGGTAGAAATCCTTTTCCTTCTCCAGCAATTCATATCTGCCCAAGGAAGAGGCTATAAACCTGTCATACAGCTTCAATCCCAGCAAGGAGAGCAAAGGTGTGCCAAGAAGCTACAGAAAAATCATCCAACTTCCATGAGAGCAGGGCAAGCACAGGACCATCTTGCAGAGCATCTGGTTTCTAAAATCTGCACTGAAAACTCATCTCAGTCTGCCCGTGGGGGAGGCTTGAGGATGCAACCGATAAGAAGTGCCCTGTGAATAGTGACCCCTTAAATCCAAACAAAATCAAGTCCCTCTGTATCTTAGAAAAGGTTTATCACTCTCATGGGAGAAAAGTTGTCCTTTTGTGTTACCTGTTCATGGACAACTCTGCTTTCAAAAAGCTTGCCAGCTCTGTGGCTCCCATTGCAATAATGCTACAAATAATTTAAGTGCTACCACTTTGGATCAAAATTTTAATGAGGCACTAAACCCACAAAAGGGGCTCTGTATAACATAATTAAATAGAATGGGCCTAAATAAACAGTACAACAAGTTACATTATAGTTGAAAACAGCTGGAAGGCAAAGAAAGGAGCATTGAAGATGCATGATGTAAAAAGGCATTTCACAGAATGCAAACACTAAAACTTTTCAACACGCACAAACAGTAAAACACTACGAGCACATGACTTCCCTTTGATTTGGAAGAATCTGTGTGGGGCACAGGGCATTTGTTTTTTTTTCCTTCTGCTAGTCAGCACAATGAAATATTTCACATGGGAACTCAAACAGTGTCAAAGAGAGCCATTTGTGCTTCAGAAAGAAATAAATACTGCAGGAAACAGGTAAAGTCAATAGGAACATCTGGTTCAGTCAGGCCACAGGATGTTGGATCACGTCTCCAAAACGCTGGACAGTGCTGGGACTCCTCAAAAGAGTCTTGCAAACAGTCAGCATTGTAACAAGTCTGTTTGGCTCAGGGCTGCAAGACACTTGTTTCATGCTCATGCCGACTGCTCAAATCCACTGCAAGTGGTGACATTCAGGCTGAGCCAACCAGCTCAGCATTCAATGCTCTGTCTGCATCAGCTATTTACAATATCATGTTTGTTCCACCCCTGTCAATATTTGATCCAAGAGCTGCATAAGTCCTACAAACACAGGAAGGTTTTAATTTCACATTAAGGTAACGTTGACAGTGGTGCTGCTGTATCGTGCAAGTCAGTGCACTGTTACTCCTTGAGAATGAAATTACTGGTAAACTTGGTTTTCATTTCATTTCCTCCCAGTCCTCTCAGCAAGCTTTCTCCAGAGCCATAGCTATTGCTGCAGTTCTGGGCTGGTGAATGAAAAGTTTCTAAATTCATCTTGGTTTATCATTGGAAGGATCCCTTCTTCAATGGGGGTCAGGATGGGCTCCTCTTTTATAAAATCTGGATCAAAGTTGCTCACGTCATCTTTGGATTTCTGTCAAATGGAAAAGACAAAGGAAAGACACGTCAAAAGTATGTATCATCTGCTTGATCCTTGCTCTGCACCTGAGTGCACTGAACCATCACTTCCATAACCTAGGCTGAGCTGACTGAGAGCTTTTTCTGGGGTTGGACTGGAAGCAGCTGCCCCCACAGAGACTCCCACAGAGCAAAGCCTTTTCCAGCCTCTGCAGGTTTCTGACAGGGAATCCCCTCTCAGATTTAATTGACAGCACCTCTGGGGGCTTCCCTGGCCAGACATGGCAGGGCAGGGCACATAAATCAGTCCCTTCCCTCAAGTGGCAGCACAGACCCCGTGCAGTTATCAGCTGTGCTCCCAAGTGGCTGACTCCACACAGTCCCTCCTTATCTGCAGAGGGTTTTGGGGAGGGGGTGGAGGACACTCCTCTTTGTGCTAGCCATTAAACGTGCACAATAATGAATTATTGGGCCGTGGGAAGACAAATGGCTGGCCTCCAGGTGCTGGATTCCTTGCTGTGTGCCACAGAGTGGGGCTGTTCAGAATGCACACACACAAACTGGATTTGTTGCACATTTTCATGAAGCACGTGTTTTTCCTGCACTCAGGGCAAGATGTTTTATTGACACTGAAGTCAATAAAATTTATTGACATTGAAGTCTAACATTCCCAGCGCCTGCCCAGCTCGTGGCAGACTGAGCAGGCTCCCTCACTCAGCCTTTGACTCAGGTTAAGGGACAACTCAGGATTCTGCTTTTGAGCTCATACCTCCTGCAAGCACCTGGTCCTGCACTCAGTGCTCAGGGAGCAGGATTGGGTGGACCACTGTCACTGAGAGTGACCACAGCATGAGACAAGCCACTCCAGGCAATAATTTCAAAGACAAGTGAGCCACAGAGACAACCTTGGAAAGGCTGTCCATGGAGAGCCTTCTCTTACAGAGCATCCTCAGGGCTGTGGCACCACTGGGGACAGGGGCAGCAGCCTCTGCAGCCTCTCTGCCACTGGAAGCACTCACTGACAGTGGCCTGAGCAGGGAGCACTGTGCTGGCTGCTGAACAGACACAGAGAGGCAAGGGAGAGACAGCCCTGCAGTGAAGGGGTAGGTGGAGTGAGCAGGATAGGGATTACTGACCCTGTTTTATCTTTGGGGCAGGGCAAAGGGTACTCGGGTTCTTTAACGGGCTGTTTGCTTTTACAGATCTGCATCTTTTCACCGAGCTGCCTTCGAAAACCCAGCATGGAGGGGAAAAGAGCTGGCTAACCAAGTGGCCAACCAGCAGCCAAGCCAGAGCCAGAGGCCTCACTTCCCTTCCTTCACCTCTTCCCATCTCATGGGAATAAATCTGCTTATAGAGCCAAAAAGAGGAAAATACCCGCCCAGGGATCCCCTTCCCCCTTCCCTCCTCCCCACATACAATCCGGGGCCGGAAGGGGGGCTCCATCTGCCGCTGGTTCAGCAGGTCCCAGTCCAGCTCTTTGAAGTAGGGGTGCCGCAGGATCGCGCTCTCGCCGCCCAGCCCGGGGCTGCCCAGCCGCATCGTGGGGTTCTTTGTCATGAACTGCAAAACAGAAAGGGCTGTTTGTTCCCTCCCATCCGGCACGGCCACGGGAGAGGGACCCATTAGCAGGCACACAAAAGCTTGTCCTCAGCTTTCCTGTTGAACCCAGTTGCTGGCCAGACTTCTCGAGTTCCTTGTAATGGAACCGCATGCAAGGAACTTGACTCACTCCCTAGAGGAAGAAGTCGGGGCGTATTTCTCCCTGGTCCCTTTGCTTTTGGTGAAATCCTTGATTACCACAATAAGAAAAGAAAGTAGAATTGCATCATTTGCAACATTACAAACATTGCTCAGTGGGTTTGGTCGTTATTTGTTTCTGTATTAATTTCTCAGGAGTATGAGCCTGCTCTCAAATGCCACTCAGCAGCCAGCCAGGCTTTGGCCTGGAGTCAGTCCTGAGCTGTGCCTTTTTCCTAAACCTCACCCTGCTGAAGCACTGCCAGATGCCTACGCTTTCCTTCCTGTCATCTCAGGAAACAGAGGTAAATGGTCAAGGTGCTGGCTTTTGGAGCAGCCCGACCCCAAGCTGAAAAGAGCAGACAGGTGACCATCTCCTCTCTTGCTGCAGAAATGCCAATAAAGGATAACATTTGTAACATTTTTATTCTGCTCCCAGAGAAAAGAAATCTCGAACCTCAGCCAAAGTGGCCTGCCTTGCCAGGGAGCAATGAAGAAAGCCATACATCAACACAGATGGTGTGAGAGGGCCCTGGTGGGTGCCCTTTAGGTCCTGATGAAAATGATGAAGTGTGAGTGCTGTGGATATTCTTAAAAGGAAGGAGGAGAATCCTTTCCCCAGGAAGGAAAAGAGCTGGTTGGCTTGTTAATTAAGGATTACAGTTCTTGAAAATTCAGTAATAAACAATCTTTCCCCTTCCCTCGAGTATTTCCAATTCAGTGGAGAATCAGGTTATGTTTAAACTGGGAAAATAGCTGCTTTAATTTGCCTATTGAAACAGCAGCATAAAGCAAGCTGCACTCCGGTGGAGGTGTCCAGACGATTTCCTGGAAGATGAAAGAGCATTATGTTTAGCAAACAGCTGAACCAGCCAAACCAGACAATCGGTCACTGTTTCAGGAATGGCCAAGTCTGCTGCATCTCAGCAATGGGGAAATGAAAAGAAGGGGAGGTGCAGCAAGAGACCAACTTCATTCTGACTGCAGGAGCCTTTCACAAGGTACAAATTCTCCTCGGACGAGCGGATAAAAGGTCTAGTCATTCCCTGCCTAGAGAGAAGGTGGGGAGGAGAAAGATGACTGCCTGATTTATAGAATCCTCCCCAACACCTCATTCTGAGGGGGCTCCAGGGCCAAAGCAAATGAGGCATCTGCAGCTGAGACCTTGCAGGACCCCAGACTCTGCTGGCATCAGCACAACCCCCCCAGCTCCAGTCTGACCTCCTGAGCCCTTTGAGGATATGTGCTGCCACAGGAATCCCTACAGCAGAACCATTTTCCAGCATTCCACCCAAAACATCAGTAGAAAGAGCTGCAGAGTGCACCCAGATTTGTAAGAGCAGTCACCAGGACAGGAGCAAAGCCAGCATGGCTGTCTCAGCTGGGCTCTTCCTGTGCTCCTCTGGCTCAGCCCCTGGGAATGCAGCATTTCCAGGGTCAGGACCAGGGACAAGCAGAACTTCTGTGTCTCCCCAAAATTTCCAGCCTGTTCTCCCTTTCTACCAGCAGAACTCCAACACAATTTGTTTCCCAAGAGACTGCCCCAACATTTCTGTGGGATACTGATCCCCAGACACAGCTTGGTTTCCAAACAAGAAAGGGGTCAAGCCAAAATCTCTGAGAGACCTGGTTCAGACAAGCCTTTGCAAGTCTTGCACTAGGCTTCTTTGTTTTGCAAAACAGGCCAGAAACCTCCTGGCAGCCCTGTCTTTCTCTAGAAATTCATTCTTTGTCCCCACAGATGGATCTGCACCTCACCAGCTCTTATTTGCATTGCTGGAACACCTAGAAAGCTCAGACAAGACCAGAGCTCACTGGTACTGGGAGTGGTATAGACCAAAATAGTCCAAAAAGACAAGAAAAAAATGGGGAAAATATCTGGGAATACATCACATGTCTCCTGGCTCCTGCCCTAGTGCTACCTTCTTTACACCAGGAACCTTCTGTTAAATGTGGAAAGGGAAAAAATAATCGTGAAAGTAAACAAACTCTGAAAAGGACTGGCAACTCACTTTGCTTGTGTTCCCATTCACGCCCAACCATATAAGACCAAAACCTGAACCCAACTGCCCATTTCCAGACCAGTTCAGAGCCCTGGGATATAAAAGTGTGTTTACATTCCCATTTGGGTGATTTATTCCATGTGATGCCAAAACTGCACCAAGTGAAGACATCCAATGCAACAAGTCAAGAGCCAACACAAATTCATTCTTGGCTGCTTAGAACAACATTTTTGTTGGGACAATGAGGATTAGGCAAAGGCCATCCCTTAAGGTGGGCTGTTTTGAGGTCAAAGAAAGTAAAACAACATTCAAAACAAAACTGTTCAAATGTAAGCAGCCAGCTCCAGTTTCTCCATTGGACCCAGTGACTGGGAAACCTCAGATGGGTAACTCCAGGCACCATCCACCCCAAAATGGGTGCCTAAAGGAGACAGGAAGTGAGTGAAGGATTCAAATACATCCACTGCTGGAGCACATTCCCCTGGTTGGCTGCTGAAACTGATGCCAGGCTCCCACAAAACCCCTCTGAATTATTCCTTGCCTCCAACAGGAATGAGCTGACCTGTGCTCTGTGCTGCTCCCTCTCTGGCTCTGTAAAAACAGGGCTGTGAAGCACAAAGGGCTGCAGTGACCCCACAGCTTCATAAACCACACTGGAAAGGATTCTCTAAGCCTGTTTTCCAGGTGCTGGAAGCACCTAATGCAGACTAGCAGGACCTTGAAAGTGAATTACAGCCCATGCACTGTACCAAGGGTAGCAACACATGAAGAGGCTCCCCCTTCATGGCAGTCAAACTCACACAGGTCTGCTTCAGCAAACATGTGGAACAGGCTGGTGAGAGGAGCTGTGGATACCTCATCCCTGGAATGGTACAGGGTCAGGTTGGATGGGGCTCTGAGCAACCTGGTCTAGTGGAAGGTGTCCTTGCCCATGGTGGGAGCTTGGAACCAGATGGGTTTTAAGGTGCCTTCCAACCCAAGCCATCCTATGATGCCATGATATCATTGCAAAGTACAGTCAGTCTCTTATCATTAACCTACAACCCTGATAAATGCCCTGTACATTCTGTTGAGACCTCTCTAATGCACCAGGAAATGGGAACTGGTCCTGCAATGCTGCCTTTGAACAGCACCACGTGGCGCGTGAACAGCACGTGAAACAGCCCTGGAACAGCAGCCTGGCAGGTCACCCAGCCCGTGGATAACACACACCTCTGCACCCAGGGGCTGAGATGGAAAACCACAGGCTGGCCATGGCTTGCTCCTCCCTTACACAAACTCTCCTGATGAATTTTAGAGGAGGCAGGTCCGTCACAGCCTGGTGAAGGGGGTGTGCTTGTCTGGGAAGAGGCTCCAGCCTTTATTTGGGCTGAAAAGAAGGAGTGCAAATGATGACTCCAACAAAGACAGCACTGATGTTCTGCACTGGAACAGCTGCCTGCTTTGCTGGAAGAGGTATATTAAATGACAGAATGAAATTTTTGAAGACTGTTTCCACTAAAATGAATAGCAAAGCCTCTCAAACACTATTTGAATTCACCAGAAATTATTGCACTGACACAGAAATGGATGAATTTTAAGTTTGTGTTGCCCAGTAGTCAGGAAAGCCCAAAAGACTCTAATGGTCTCTCAAAGGCCCAAAACCCATGAATTCTGTTCCCTCCCTGCCTTAGGCAGTACTAACATTTCTCTGCTGCAGCAGGGCAGCATCTGGCAGCCCATCTCATGCTGCCTCTGCCATCTGATGGCACTTCCAGCAAAGCAAAGAACTCAAGATTTCTGAAGAACTGAATTACAAGCTCAGCCTCCATCTCTGAAATGAGTATCTGGATCCAACAGCCTTGTCCTGACCATGGAGGAGGCTCTTGTGCAGCAGGAGGGGTAAAGCTGAGTGCCCAGACTGACAGACACTGCCCTCTGCACACACAGGGGAAAGGTTTCCAGAAGTGTAGCTCCTCTTCCCCATGATCCCTTTGGCCGCCCTCAGAAACAGCTGGAAAATGTCTTACAGAGTGTTGACTGTTCCTGGAATTCCCGGGAAGGCCAGAGTTTGACACTTTCTTCACAGGTTTGATAGCCCTCAATGTCCTTCCAGGGACAACCCCCCAGTGCAGGTGATGAGAGATGCTCAGCAGAAAGTTTTTCATGGAAAGATGTCATCTCCTAATGTTTAATTGAGTATCTTTAATTTTCCACAATAGCCACGAATCCAGCATAAACTTCAACTTCTGGCACACAGATGAAGAAATGAAGAAACACAAAGAAAAAAAATTTAACAGTAACAACAACAAGGCAAATCAGAGATGTTCCTGAGCAAAAAGAAACCCAAATACAAGATGCCTTCCAGCAAAACCAATAGCAACACTATCAAGCTCAAACCTGAACCAGGCCATCAAGCCTTTGCTCTGTGACCACATCCAGCCATGGGAAATTATCCCATTCCCAGGGTAAGGAGCCCCTTGGGAACATCCTCAGACTGGGATCCTTTGGGCTATACCAGTTTGCTGAGCAGAAAACTCAAGCAAGGCTCTCTCTGACCTCAGCTAACCCTCCCAGCAGCATCACAGCCAAAACCAGCAGCTGGCATGAGCCAAAACCATGACTTCACGAGATCATTTGAAAACCTTTACTGAGAGAAAATGCAGCAAGCCATGACAAGAAATTAGAAGCTGGGGATTAGTCCACAGAGGGCCCATGAAGTTACAAGGAAAAAATGCTGCCGCAGCAGTGCCAGCCATTGGGGAAAATCCGTGTCAGCCCTGGGAGCTCAGCCTGCAGCAGGTGAGGGGGGATCTATGCCGGTCCTCCCCTTCACCCACAGCTTGGACCATGCTGGGAAGGGCTCCAGGATTCCAGGTGCACTGGGCAAGGCTGTAGTGGACTCTCACAGCACTGCTCACATGCAGCATTGCAACTTCTGTCTCAAGAGGCTGAATCTGCAAATTAGTCTAACGGCCCAGGAGTCACTACAGGGATGTTTGCACTAAGCAGCTATTTCCTTGCATGGATTTCCTTGAATTACAAGTCTCCTTTCTCAATACTAGAGTCCCTGATTGGTTTTACGTAACTGCTGTATGTGTTATTTGCATCTGCACAATTAATTTCATTAGTAATATCATATCTTACGAAAGATTGCATCATGTTCTAGGAAAAAATTAACAAGGCTCAATCCTGTCACAGGAGCACTGCACTTTAGGAAGAGGAATACAACTTTCTGCTCAGCCAGTCCCTTCACATTGCCAGGCCTCTGAACAAGGAAGAAATCCTTCTCTCTTGTACTAAAGAACGTTTTAGACACAGCAGTTCCCACCAGGACTCTGGTGTATTCACCCCATAAGGGAAAGCCTGGCCCCAGCAGCTCATCTTTCAAAGACAAGCACACCGCAGAGATGGAGGATATTCCCAATCCTACAGGAAGGGAACAGACCAAGGAAAACTCACCATTCTACTTTGCCAGGAGCCCAAGGGCAGCCTGTCACAGATTAGATGTCAGTGCCTCAGTCTCACCTCCTCTGCATCAGAGGGCTTCTCCTTGCATTGTGGCAGTGTAAGTCAAGTCAAACTGTTAAAGGAATGGAAGATTCCCCTGTTCATGGTTTTAAAATTTGCCTGTTGGTGTTTCTGCCATGTTGCTGCCAATAAAGAGCAGCAGCAGCAGCAGCACAGGAGATGAATGCCCCACAGCCTCCCCTCCAGTAACAGGGACAGCAGGAGATCAGGAGATATCCAAGGTGCTTCTCTTCATTAAGATTCATGAGCTAAACTAACAGGGCAGAAATTAACTCGAAAGGAAATAAGATTTCTCAAAGATCCATTTGATCTCAGACAAAAGGGAATAATTATATAAATAGAGCAATTACTCTAATTAAGGCTTCCCTCCATGAATCTCTCAACTGAATGCTGCAGTTGCTGAAAACAGTTTGGCTGCTTATTATGTAAGGCAAACAAACCCACGGTCTGGGGTGTCATTAGCCCTCTAACAAAGGAGAAGAAAGATGGTTCTATGGCTCTGTCTGTTAATGCCTGTATTATTTTTAATGACTGGAAGCCAGGAGTCTTTTTTTCGTCTTTTTTTCTTTTTTTTTTTCCTTTTTTTTAAAATAAAAAGCTGCTCATTTTGAGCAAGAATTGTCTTTTGCTCTCCTTGGCAAAGCTCCCATCAGCCTCCATCCCAGTCCTGCCAGGTGATGCTCACAAATGTGCCTCACTTTCCCATGCAAGTGCAATCCAGGGCTCGCACACACGAGTGGGTTACAGGGGGCGAGGGAGGCAGCACAGCCCAGTTTCACTAAAAGGTGTGGTCAGAGAGCTCTCCCATGGAAGTTCTCGTACGTCTTTTTTTCTTTCCAGTGCCTGGTTATGGGTGTGAGCCACAGAAAGCTGTGGAAGCTGGAATCCTCCTGTCCTTCCCTGAGCATTGCGCTGCTGTGAGCAGGACTGGAGCCACCGCAGCTCTCCCAAATGCCACCTCTATTTCACTCTGGGGCTTTGCTCTGACTGCGGCCATCAGAGGCCATGTGGTGGTTCTGCTCCTCTCCTGCACACAGAGGGATCAATTTCTGAAAGCCCTGATTCCTACCAGTGCAATTCATCGCGGTGCTGAGCCAGGAGGGGACCCCACCCGGTGTGGGTACCCCTGTGCTGCAGTCCTGGCTGCACAAAACTGGGAGCAGGTGAAATCCTTCAGTGCAGAGAAGGTCCAGCAAGCACAGTGGCAGGGTTCAGAAGTACAAGACTGCCCTGAAAGCATTTTAAGAAGGGGGGAAGGGGGGGAGGAAGAGACAGAGTGTGAAATATCTGTTATCTCCTTTACCAGATAAAAAGGGGAAGGGAGGTAAAAATAAGTCTTCAGCCCAGCTCCCTAAAAGCCAGAAGACTGTAACAATAAGCGCGACAGCAGTCACATGTCCAATGTGCCAGCCCCAGGCAAGAAGGACAAAATGTCAGTGCAGTGGGTATTAAGCAGATAAATCTGATCTCGCTTTCCCCTGGTGCAGAAATGGCTGCTTGATGCTGCCCAGGCAGAGCTCCAGGGAACAAGAAGGATTAACTGGATTGCAAACAGTGCTGAGCAAGAGAATAGCAAAATAAATAAACCCAGGTGGACAGAGCAACTCCCATGTGGGACAGACACATCTGGCTCCAGATCTCCCAGTGGTGCAAACCGATGTGACTTTGCTGACTATCACGATGAAATGTTGTCTGAATAGCTACAAACTTCCTTGATATGCTAAAATCTACCTGCTTCCCTGCCTCTCCCCACTCACCAACACTAATGCAGAATAAAAAGGCCAAAAGTATCAAATGCATTGGCCCCTGATGACAGGTAGTGATTTTTGACACTTCTGTTTTGGATACTTCTGTAGTAAGTAATAATAAGCAGAAATTAACTTCAGTCATTAGATATATGGAATATTTGACATAGGTTTTGGTCAAGATGTCACTCCAGAAAGCTGTGCTTTTGGATCTGAGGAGTCACCCCCCGCTCCCACATGGGTCACCAGCTGCAGGGGCTGCACAGACAGTATCAAAACCCTGCTGCTGGCTTTCAATTACCACAGTCAGGCTATAGGTACAACATGGGGATATGCAGGTCCATTACTAAATCAATACATCAATCAGAGTAGCACAAACATGAAGGCAGAATGAGCATCACACTTATTAACAGACTGGGAGTATGATCCCTCTCTCTTTTAAGCAGGAGTAAAATCTCCCTTGGGTTGCAGGGAAAAACAATTAATCCTTTTCTGATAGTCCTGTCAAGAGGAACTGGGAATCTGTCACACAACCCTGGGTGGTCTATTTACATAGGGTCAAGTACAAAGGGGACTAAAGTGCTCCAGACAAACCTGTAAGGGCCAATTAAGAAAAAAAAAGTACTTCAAAGAACCTTTTTTTGTAGTCCTGGTTATATTTCAATTATTTTAATTTTAAAGTTCCTGAAAAGACACAGCATGTCATAAAGTTCAAAGCCTGAGGGACAAGTAGGACCTAAAGCCCTGAATAGCTCAGTCAGTCGGAGTTTTGTTACCTCTATCCCGGTGTGGAGACCTCCCAGTTAGATGGACTGGCCCCGTCTGCCAGGGTCGGCACAGCCAGAGCTGGCCCCACCATCCAGCAATCATTCCCAAATCCAGGCTGGACCCAGGTTCTCTCTTTGGGCTTTTCCCCAAGACTGGATTTTAATGGACTTCACCAAACCACCTTCATGGGTCTGTAGCATCAGTTTAGCTGTGGCAGAGCTGAGGAAGGAGCCTGGGCCACAAGTCTTGGGCTCAGACATGGGAATCGCTCCTTCCTGAGCACCAAGGAGTGACCAGGAAAAAGAGATGGGGAAGACAATGTTGGCACAACGAATACACCTTCATTTTTCCCCATCCCTGCCAGGAAAGAGGAGGATGAGTCACACTAGATATTACAATAGGCTGGGTTAGGAGGGTTTTTTTTAAGTAAATCTGAGCTTACACAAGTAAATGAGAAGCTAATTTCAGCTTGCTGGAAAGGGAACGGTGAAAGACCTAACGACTATTTCAGGATGAATTTGGCCTTGGCAAGCTCCTTACAGATGTCTTTAGTTTTCTTTCAGAGTGAATAATTCACAAGCACAGGACTGTTCCTGTGGGGAAGAGGAGCGCTTGAGAAAGAGGTGTGATCAATCGACAGAAGAGATTAAAATCACTGGGGAAAGCTGTTTGAGAATTAGAAGGGAAAGAGTAGCAGACAGCAGGTTACAGATACGGATGTGCAAGCTCAGGCAAAAGAGGTAAGAAGGCAACCTGTGGTGGGGCACAGCCCTGTCACCTCAGCACGGTGTGTGTTTATGGCAGAAATGGTCAGAGATCATTTAAAACTGCAGAGATCCTTCCCAGCTGGGGAACAACAAAAGCCCTGCTTTTGCAGCAGTGGCTGTAGAGCCAACCAGGAAATGCAAGATGAAAGCTTTTCTGAAAAACAAAATAAAGGAAAAATGTGCACACAGATCCAGCACAGAGCTTCACAGAGAGATTTAAATATCAGCCTCAATGCTGAAAGCCAAAGCTTAATCAAATGGTGCAAGAGAATTTATGGAGACTGCCAACTCTGAAGAGATGCCAAGAAGAATAATTTACTGGCATATTTGAAGGCACTTTTAATATCTATCTGCCTGTGTTAGCAGGCTCCTCAGCTCTGAGGATAAAGGAGTGAGCTCATCCAGCTCCCTCTTTGATTTCAGCGGGTCCACCACCGTGCTTGTCCCTTTTCCTTTTGAACTTTGCCTAAAAGATGCATCTGGTTCATTCAGAAAAAAGTTCATTCTGGCTGTTCCAGCACTGAATGTGAAACAGATTATCTGCCTTTTTCTGTCTCTTGGAAAGGAAGAACCTAGCCTAGATCTGCAGGATACAAGTGAAAAGGCACACGCTTTTTGCAGTGATAGAAGCGAAACACAGGCAAACCTGCACCATCAGCTTCTGGCTGCCTTCTTTCACTCCCTGGAGGTGTTCAGGAGAGGGCTGGGAAGCACAAACACAGGGGTTTGGTCTTGTTTACAGTGGCCAAACTGACTGACCAGGACTTAGGGAAAAGGAGTGGCACGAAGGCAGCAGAAAGCACCTATGTTAAAATGAGTGAAGTGTGGAGGGAGGATGCAGACACCCCTGTGCTATCTGAGCTGCTGACAGCTACTTCTGACCTTCCCATTTCCAGAGGTGTCTGACCACAAGCAACTGCAGAGTATGAACAGAAGAAACTTCTCCGAAGTCCAGAGGACCTCACCCTCCTGCTGATGTCAGGGGTGAGCAGCTGCAGCGAGCAGGCAGTTTGGGTCATCCACACATCTCCTGGACTCAGACATCCTCATCAGCAGGCTGGAAACAGCCCTTTCCCCTCCACTCCTCTGTCACAGCAGACTGTTTGCTCTGATTATGTTAAAAAATCTGCCTCTAAGTCTTTCTGCTGCAAAATCTCCATGCCTTTGCCTCCTCTCCTCATTAAAGGCATTTTCAATTTGCAAACAGTGGTGGGGCCAGTCTGGTTCAGCACAGAGAATTCACCATCCACAAGGCCTTTCTCAAAATAAGGGGTCCTCCCCAAGGGTTTGGGCACTCAGGGTGTCACCCTTAGGGCGGGCAGGTCACTCCTCCCACAGCCCAGCTCACTGCTCGCTTCATCCCTTTGCTTTCTCTCCTTTAGCAAACCCTGGATGGAGTGTCCTAGGGAATTTTCTCTTGTATCTGCATGTGGACACTTCCAGTACTTGAAAGGAGCTTGTAAAAGAGAGGGAGAAGGACTTTTCACACAGGCAGATAGTGACAGGACAAGGGGAAGAGTTCTAAACTGAGAGGAGAGATACAGACTAGATAAAAGGAAGAAATTCTTGACTGTGGGGTGGTGAGGCACTGGCACCGGTTGCCCAGAGAAGCTGTGAATATTCCTTGGAAGTGTTCACAGCCAGGCTGGACGAGGCTTGGAGCAGCATGGTCTGGTGGAAGGTGTCCCTGCCCGTGGCAGGGAGTTGGAACTGGATGGTGTTTAAAGTCTGTTCCAGCCCAAAGCAGTCTGTGATCTCTCCAATGCTCTTCCTTCCCAGCCCATTATGGCAAGTGCCTGCAGAGCCTGAGTCTCCAAGGGCTCTGCTGTTATCCTGCATCCAGCCAAACTGGACTGCCCCGTGCACCAGCCATGTGGGACATGAGTAGCTCCTCAGTATTTCTTTGGAATGTAAACTTGTACTCCCCAGGGAGTCCTGGATTCAACTCACATACACAAACGTAGTAATAAAATTTATCTCACTTTATCATCACAGGATTCCTGAAAAATGATGGGAAACACTGCTCCTTTTCACCACAAGGAGGGCCAGAGGAAGGTACCCTTCAAACACAGTTCTTCCTCACCCAGTACCAGCTGCAAATTTAGGGAAGAAGAAAACCCTAACAAACACAGCCACACTTTCCTACCCTCCCCAAAATTTTATTTCTGTGCATGCACATGGCTACACTTAGGAAATCCCATCTGCCTCACCTTGTGGTCTGACAGCCAGAAACAAGTCCATAAAACAGGTCATCAGAGCATGACCCGGCTCCTGCTGACCCACAGAGCACCATTATTGCTGCAGTTGAGTCTGAAGCACCACTCCCAGACAGGACAGCCCCTTGGAGTTAACCTGACAGCGCAGAGGGGATTTTACACAATTCTGCAAGAACAAAGTCTCAGTGGTATCTGGAGAGCAGAAAGCAACTCAGTGACACAAAGCAGGAATGAGTTCACTCAACCAGACCATTTGCTTTTGAGTCAGCGTCACCTCCAGGCTGCTGTTCTCTAGAAAAACAGATCAACTTCAAGTTTTTCTTTTGCATCCTTGGCATTGTACTGCTGATGCAATTTTTCTCAGGCTTGCTCTCTAGCTAGCTCACTCACTTTCCCACCCCTGTCACTCTTCACACTAATCCAGGGCCATTTGGACTCCCCAGAGCTGTTCCACCTGTGCTGAGAGCACAGGCTGCTAAAACCACAGCAAATTTCCTCTGCACCTTCCTCTTTTCTTGTCTGGTGTTTATTTTTCACACAAAAACCACTTGGAGGCAGATATAACCACTTCTGCCCACTCTCCTAACTCCAGCAGTGTTTTTCTAAAAATGCAGGTTTTTAACCAACTGGAGGAAGAACAGGCTTTAATCTCATTTGTGTCCCCGAAATATAAAGCTACGGGCAAGGCTGCCTAAGCCACGTTTTTGAAGGAGCATTTCAGCTAAGCCAGAAGTGTTTCAGAGCTCTCATTAAGACTGAGGGTTAGCATAAAAATGCCAAGAGACATCCTTGGCTTCAGCAAACTCAGCTGTGACAGGAGTTTGAAAATCCAAGGTGCAGAAGGCAGAGCAGTACTAACACTTCCCTAGGGAGACACTGCTCTCCAGCCCCTGCTGCTACGAGGCTCTGAGGCTGAAAACATCTAAGCTGCAATTGCTCATCCAAATTTCCAAGCCTTTGGGCCAAGCACTGCTACTTGAGATCACCAGCCCATGGAGAGGCTCAATAGGCTTAGCCCTTCTCTCCTCATCCAAAACCACGCTCGGAAAGGAAAATCCCCGCAGCTTTCCCTGGGAATTTGCTTCCCATTACGCCATCGACTTCTGAGACCTGAGTTTCACTGTGTCCCTCCATTCTCCCCTCCAACTAAGCTGCCTGTGAGCAAGGCAGCGTGGCTGAATTGCATCTGAGAAAGCCATACGTGAGGCGAGTGAAACTCGCTGCCAAAAACCCACCCCGCTTATGGGAAGCAAGAGGATTGTATTTCATTTTGCAGTTCACTCAGCTGAATCCCAAAGCCTTTGGCTGCCTGGAAAGATCCCCTCTCTGCTCCAGCACTTTTTGCTGGTGACAATTAACAAATTCAGAACATTGATATGCTGTAACAAAGCTGCACTCTCACCATAGGAGATCTGGTGCAGCAGTCTCCACCCTCTGCATACTCACACAGTTTTTCCCTCACAGGTTCTCCATCATCAGACACTGGTGACTGCTCTGTCAGCTGATGGCAAAGAGTATTTAAAAGAATTTATTTCACACACACGAACCCAATAGGTCCTCTGGCATAAACCCTTTGTGACTGCATTCAGGTAGGGTGACAAAGAAAGCTTTTTCCTTTAGGACTTAAAATCAAAGCAAAACTTATGTCCAGAATAAGCTGAAGTGGTCTGAATCAATTCAGCAGCAATTCTCCTCTTCTGCAATTTTATTATTTCTACAAGCAAATCCATGCCTGGTTTGACTTAGCAAGCAGAGGAGACCTCAGTTTGAGTCCTCTCCTCCTGCCTTGAAGCATCAGTACCTGAATTTCCCAGTGGCACATTCAGACAGGGCAGGGTACACAAGTAAGATGTTCAAATTTCCTCCTCTGGGAGTACTGACTCCATCAAACCCTGCTGATTTACCTCTGACCTACTCCCTCCCCAGCCCTTCAGGGAAAATTTCAAGGACAAAAAAACATTAGAAAGGGAAACAGATAAAAAGTTTTTTTTCTGGAGCACAAATATTTCTGCTTTCAATTTTATACAAAGTCCCAGGGCACTGAGGTTAGTTTTGTTTTCCTTGGTACCAGTGCTCACAATACCTCCAGGAACACCCAGTGATGTAAATGAGGTCCTAAGGACATAGTTTTGTGATTACCAAGAAACTGCAAAGATGAACACGGTGCAATTTTCAGAAATTGTGTGGTTTCTGATGGGGGGAAATTGGCGAAACGCAATTACGCAAAATAAAAGCAAAACACGGCAACAGTATCCGTGAAATGAGACCTAAAAGTTACTCTCCTTGTTTAAAATTAAGCTCTTCACAAGGGCAAATGAATCAAGTGCTTTCTAAACCTAAATATATCTCTTTGTAGAGCATCTCTAAGCACCTACACCTAAGTGCCTCTTCCTGGCAGAATAATTTTATTTTTATTTCAGAGCTTTGTACCATTCAAACTCAGTGAATTCTCACTAGTCCTGTTCAAGGTTAGAGGCCAGAACTTTTAGCGAGGGGATAACCCAGTTATTAAGGCTATTAAGGCCTCAGCCTGAAATACAAGAGAACCCAGGCTTAATTCCCTGATCTTCCACAGGCTTCCCGTGCCACATAATTACTTATAATCATTTATGTCACTGCAGTAGTTGGATGCTGATTTTCCAGAGCTCTTAGCATGATGGTTAGAAAGCACTGTCACAGCATTAAATCAGGGAGCTTGGGCACATCTTGTTGGAGAAAAACAAAACAGCAGTTAATAGATGCTTATTTAGTCCTAACGCTGTATCTAAGAGAAATATTAGCATCAGAAGTCTGTGTAAATGAAAATCTACACATTTAGCAGCTAGAAAATGTACTGACTTCCTAAAAATACCCAGATATTACTACTCTGTGTTATACCAACACCTAAAAATACTGACCAAACATAATCAGTGCTCTGCAAATGCAACACCTCAGCAGTGATAACATTTGTTATCATTCAAAAGAAATCAGTGTGTGTGGTTTCCATTTTAATCTAGAGCCCCAGACAATCGCATGACAGGATGCTTCCTTCCCAGCAAAACCAACATGCTCTGATGCCTCTAAAAACTCAGCATAAGAAAGAAATAAGGAAAGAAGGAGCTCTTCTAGTGAACAGCTCTTGGACCCAAAAGCAGCTACTGTGAAGCTGCACAAATTCAGGCTGCAGCCAACTACCACCAGTGCTCTGAAATACGATGCAAAAGCCACTTCCAGGTAGCAGCTACCCAGGGAGCAGAGACACTGGAGAGCTGAAGGTCCAGTAAACATTTCAGTTGTAACTTCCCACTAGTTAATCACAAGACTCCTGGTGAATGCCCTGAATTTCAGCCTTTTTCCCCAGAGCAGACACAGGGTAATGCTTCTCTTGAGCAATGCATGTGCATTTCAGAAAGGCAGCTTTGCTTTCAGTTGTGTGTCACCAGCAACACATAATACAGCAGACAAGCAGAAGGGCTGGAGAGGAGACTTTTTCAGGCAAGGAAGCAGCAGTTACTGAGCTGACTGTGTTTTGGAGATGCTCAGTTGCTCACTATTTAAATTCTCAGCTCCCTCCTCAATTCTGGCTCTCTTTCTCCAGTGCCCCTCATCAAGTTCCTTGCCTGTTAATCACATAAGGGACCTCAAGCTGTTAAAATTCAGGCTCTGAATACGAATTAGAGCAGCCTGGGGTGACTGCAGCTTGCACTGGCTGTTTCTGGGAGGCCCTATCAGTGTGAGGAAAACACTCATTTCATCAAGAGGCTAAAACACAAATCATATTTTATTACACCCTGAGATTCCTGTTATGATGAGCATCTACACGACCACATTTTACCCCCATCTCTTAATTATGCAAGATACCTGCAACAAACCCACTCTGCTATTACTTGTCCCTGCAGAAGAGGAATTGGTCCTTAAGAGGTACTTAGGAGTCCCAATCCAACCACATGAATGCCGCTCCAGAAGCAGCACTGAGTCTGAACTTCACATTTTTGTATTTTAAATATGTAGTGAGTTATTTCCAAAACCCAAGAGGGCCTCCGGCATGACAAACAATCAATTCTGAGCACAACTGGTGATTTCAAAGTTCATCTGACTCCTCCAGGAGTGGATTTTATTGTCAGTTGATTTCTGTGGAATTTATCAAATGTGTTTTCAGCTACAGAAAGTAGTTGCTTAACTCATATACAACAGAAACCTTCGGCAGAAAATGTCCAGATTTTTTCTACTAAAAAGCCCATGAAAACCAACTCTCCTCTTTCCCGTAAATGGTCCCATCACAGATCACCCCATTTCTTTGGATCAGTGCTCCACAAGTTTCTATAAATTACTACATTATCCAATTAGTTCTTAGATCCTCTATTACAACATTTACTGGTATCCAGTCTTGAATGCAGTCAATGAATCTTTGTCCACAGTGCTTTTGCAAGAAAAGGGAATACTATGATCCTTCTCTTTCCAAAAGGTTCTTAGAGATATTTAGTAATTTGATGAGGGCCAGGAAGAAGTCAGTAGCAGAACAGCCAAGTTAGATTTCCCAGTGTGTAATTTAACACTCTAGTCATAAAATCACATTTTGACTCATTACAGAAAAGCCAGACAGTCCCAGTGCACTAGGCTCACACACAGCCCAAAATCTTAAAAGCTTAATTCCCATGTCACAGGAGAAGATGTGAGGCATGTGGACATAAGAACTCATGGAAAAAGTCAGGAATACATGGCCAGACAAGGACAAAGTGTCACCAGCAACAGCCCTCCTCGAATTTTGTGCTGTACAGCCCAGTTTTTTTTCCTCCCAATCACACAAAAATCAAACCCCTGTCTTTGCATGCAGATAGGCAGCAATCCTGAGGGATGCCTGTGTTACCAGGGAGAACTACCAGGAAGCCTTCATTTCTTGGCCACATGGCTGCTACTGATTAAATCCTGTGTTTACATGCTGCTTCTGCTCTGGAGGACGAGCAGACACCGTCAATCATTAAGCGAGCAGGGGAATGCCCAGACACACACACAGGCTCACACTGCACTTGCCCAGGTGGCTACTGAACCATATAAAGGCCATAACTCTGCAAACACACCTAAGTGTGGCAGGATGTTTTTTATGTTTACCCGTCAATCCGAGATAAGAGGGTCAGGGTCAGAGTAACCGTGATTTCTGCGTGCCAATACCCCAGCCCTGCTCTCTTTTGCTGGAATTAGGCTGGAGAAAGCCAGGACAGGGAGCAAACAGCCAAAGGAACTCACTGCTTTGAGGATTGCCACTGCATCCTGCTGGAGCCACGTTGGGTAGACGACTTCATCATTCAGGATGGCCTCAAAGAGGTCGTCCTCGTTCTCGGCCTCGAAGGGCGCGTGGCCGCACAGCATCTCGTAGAGCAGCACTCCCATGGCCCACCAGTCCACGTCGGGGCCATACAGCATCTCCTGCAGGATCTGCAGTACAGGTGGGGAAGAAATATCAACCTTGGAGCTGCGTAACTGAGCAGGGGAGGAAAAAGGGATTTGGAAACATTAACACAGAAGTTCTTGCTGTGCCCTAACAGCACTCTCTGTTAGGCTGGTGGATGTCCAGGAACATAAAGTGGTCTCGCTCTGGGAGCCCCCAGATCAGCACAAAGGTACATCAGATGCTTTAAGCAAGAGCTGAGTTAGCTTGGCTGGGTCACCTGAGAAAAAAGCCCTTAGATTGTGCACAACTGGTGATTTCAAACTCCTGGGGCTGAGCTGGAGAAAGGGAACTTCAGCAAAATTGGCTGAGCCTCAGAAGCAGCAGGGCAGCCACTTGTGTGAGCTGACATCACCTCCGCCTTGCCCTTGGGAAGAAAACTCTTACCTGGCTCCAATAGCAAGGCTTTCAGCTGGAGAGGGGAAGCAGTGCAAGTGTGTGGGAATGGTGCAAACATCAACCACAGTCAGAAATTCAATTGTGCTGAAGGATCTGAAACCCTGCCAGAACATCTGGCAGCATCTGGAGGGGAGCTGTTCCTTAAAGAGGTGTTTATTAATTTTGTAGTGAGATTGGCGAATGACAGGGAGTGTGAGGAAGAAGAAAAAGAAACTGAATAATGAAGGAGAATTCAATCTCCTTTCAAATCAAGCTGGGACAGCATCTGTATGTGCCTCTCAAGATTTCGGCAGCTGTATTTCCATTTTTCACCTCACATTTTCTATAGAAAAATGAAGACTTATTTTGGTGCATACAGTAACCTGAAGATTTACTCATGATTTACTTCACAAGCGGCTGATAATACATCTAGGAGAAAACCTCGAGCTCAGCAATCAAATAAGGCACAGCCAAAGACACCAGGGAGTACACTGGCTGCTCCAAAGCTAACCTATGCTTTTCACATAGTGCCCATTTTCCTGACCAAAGGAAAGTTTCCTGTACCTCTGGAGCGATGTAGTCTGGCGTGCCACAGAAGGTGGCTGTGGTGATGCCGTCATGAATGCCCTCTTTGCACATTCCAAAGTCTGCCAGCTTGCAGTGCCCCTCGTAGTCCAGCAGAACATTGTCCAGCTTCAAGTCCCTGCAACAAGAAACATTTAGAGTCACCACATGCTTGGAGCGGCCCCACACAGATGAAGGCAACATCCCAGGCCTCAGAAGCTCAACCTGCAACCTGGACAAGCCTCATCATCATATAAAAATAAACAAAAGTCGTGCAGGAGGGCTTTTCTTTTGCTTCATCTCTTACAAAAGGGAGGGAGGAACAAGCATCATTCTGCAGAAGGGCATTTAATGTGGGCAGGTGCTGCACGAGTTCGCCCACACGGCTTTCCAAACACACCCCAAGCCTGGCTGGCAGAGCTCCTGCTCATTTAGCTCTGGGACTCACTGGAGCAGAGGTTGCCAGAGCTGTCAGATTGCGTAAGGATGTTGTGATGCAGCACAATTCTCCTCATGGGCCACGCTCTGATTCAGCAAAGCAGAACTGGAGCTGGGGAGCAGAGCAAGGCCTCTGCAGAGGGGCAGCACATCCTCTGCTCTCCTGAGGTGCTGGGGCTTCAGTCCCAGATTTTCCTGTTATCAGCCTGATTGATAAACCCCATCTGGAGCATCATCCAAGCTGAGAAGAAAAGAAACTCCCTGCTCACATCACTCCACACACGCAGGGGGGATCTTCAGGCAGCATAGGATACCTCCATCAAAAGGCAAAGTCTTAAAGTTCTCCCAGCTGAATCAGTTCCAGCAGAGCACTAATCTGAGTAGTGAGCATCCCCCACAGCGCTCACTGGAGTGGGGACCTCCTTGTCATTGTCACAAGAGACCTGCAGCCCAACAAGCTGCAGAGGGACACTTTTTCCAATACGTCACCTCTAACAGCCCGGGAGCTCCTCACTGAAAGCAGAGCTGCCAGAATGACAGAGCCCTAAGAAAGCTTATCAGCCTGGCTGACCTCGAGATTGCCCACGGGAACAGCCTGCAGCCAGCAGCACTGTCAGGAACACGACCAGAAAGCACGAGGTCATCTGCAGACTTAGGCAATGCCTGCCTAAAAATACACCAGCTCGCAGCACCTCTTCTTTGCAGTTGCCAGACAAGCTCCAGGCACCACTGCAGATGCAGGAGAGGAGCTCTGATGGGAGCTCTGTGCAGCACAAACAGGTCACACTTCATTTTTTGAACTGTCTCAGGTGTTGGCCCAAGAGTTGCCCAGAGCCTTCATGGCAGCTTCGTGATGGGGGGATGGGCACGACAGAGCTACCTTCAAAGTCATTCTGATGTCCACATCAAGATCAGAAAACTAAATACATTTGAGGGTCTCAGGGCCCCTTCATGAAATCCAGGCTGGATCTTGATCCATTTTGCCCTTTGGATGGATATCTATTTCCCTGGGAAGGGGGAGCAATGGGGTGGGTGCTAACATAGGTGGTGACATCGCCATATCAATATAAAAAACTGTGGTTGAGCTGAAATCTGAATCCAGCTTGATCCTGTTCATCCTCCACCTATGATCCTAAAGTGAAAATCAGGGGGTTGATGGCTCCGTTATGCGCTGGCATTTCCACAGCCCACGGGACTCCAGACAGCCCTCGCTCAGCCACACTGCTGCAGTGGAAAGATCAAGGACACATTGTGTAAGACAATCAGAGCCACATCCTCCCCTGTAGAGATAAGGGAAAGTATTCTTAGCCTCTTTTGAATGGATGGGAAAGCAAAGGATAAGAGTTCAGAACTTTGCCCGTGTCCCCCAGAGACAAGGCTGAACACCAGCTTCCTCTATTCCAGCTCCGGATCTCAATCACAAGATCACACATCCTCTCTCCTCAACTTTAGCACAGCTTGGCAACACAAGACAGCAAAAAGCCTTCTGCTGCCCTTCCCGGCACGCCCACAAGCTAGCCAGTGGCCACCGAAATCTGGATGCCAAGGACAGTGCCCATGCCTGTCTCACGCTGCAGTGTTTGCTTTGGGCGGGATGCTCAGCAGGAGACACTTATTTTTTCCCTTCTGAGAATCACAAATGATGGCTGAGGCATGTGGGCAAAGGCTTGTCCTGGAAAGGCTTTAGGCGAGCACAGGGAGAGGTTTGTGCGTGGTCGCCCACCACAGCCTGTCTTCAGCAGCAGTTTACAGCCAAAGCTCCTGTTGCTCTTCCCTGTGGTTCCCGGCAGAGCAAGGAAGCCCTCCAAGCATGAAGGCAGGCCTTGTTTTCAGGAATCTGCCACGATGTGGTTGAAATGCAGTTTATTCTTGGCTGGGGTTTAAATGCAGCAAACACCTTCTCGGTCCTGGGCAGTGCTGGCTGTTGCAGTGTGCCCCTAAAAGTACAACTGGAATGGGAATTTTGGTGAACTCGCTTGGAGATCCTCCTAGCAAACCTCCCTCTGTTCTCTGAAACATCCACCACATCCTGGCATGCTCTGGGAATACCTCAAAAAAACACCATCCTTACATTTGAGCCAGCAGAAACACAGTCACGTACATGGAAGAGCAGAGGAAACAGCAACGGGGCTGGGCCAGCTCTGCTGACCCCATCACCAGGGCACGCTGCCACTTCCCAGCCTGTGCCCCACAGGACATGCTGCAGGAACCCCCAGATCCCTGCTGGCTGCATAGTGCACCATGCTCATCCCAGCTCTGACAGGGCAGGAGTCCTGCAGGTGCGAGAGCACTGCGCTGGCTGCGTCTCTGTAATTGACATTAAATTTAAACTGCCTCTTGCTGGGTAAGCATAGTTTTAACCACATGAGGCAAAGCTCCAGCCCTTGGCTTCTCCACACTGCACGTTAAACCCATTAACAGTGTCTGTTGTCTCCTCCTGACTCCTGTCCAGCAGTGTGAAACCCAACACTTGCCTTTTCTATTTTCACATAGCCTGTAATGTGACGTTACTCTGGCTCTCACTCGCTCGGCCCTTGGCTACGTGCAGATCATTTCAGAAGAGGACCTCCCGTGACCACAGAAGGCTGCTCAATGCTCTTGACCAAGATCATCCCACACGTCCCTCTCGGAGCAGGTCTCGTGGGCCAGCACAGTGGCAGGCTCAGCCACCGGCTCCTCTGGAGCCTGCTCTCTCCGGCTGCCCCGTAAGACAATTCCCTGGGAAAGCTGTGGGGTTTGAGCCTTTGTCTCAAGCCATCCCAGCAGCTGTGGGCTCTGAACTCACTGCTCGATGTTGACAGGTCTCCCCATGCACTGAACCCCGTAAACCAGCCCAGCCACACGAGAGGAAAAACACTGACAGTTCCCTGAGATTTACAAGGCGCTCTTCATTTTCTCAGCAAGGATTCCGGGAAGCTGATGAAACTGGAAGCCATCCAGCTCAGAAAGGCCAAATCTACCTCATTTCCTTAATACTTGCATTTTCCATTCAATATTTTTAGCAGTTCCATGAAGCAGTAACGGCAGAGAGGTTTTCTGAGGCTGCATTTCTAAGGTCCGGCTGAGGTTCTGCCTTCCACTGGCACACCTTCCCTGGAAAACAGGCTTCATCCTGACTCAGAAAAGGCTGTCTTTGTCCTCACCCTCAGCTATGGCACATTGGCTTAATGGCCTTGTTTAGTCTAGACCCAGAAGAAATGACAAAATGAGCTGCTTCAGTATCACTCACTAGAAGAGGTGTTCTTTGCACATCTGCTGCTCGAGTTTGACATCCGTAAAAAAACCCCAAAATTACAATTGCAGATGATCTGGGCCTTTTCCGAAGAATCTGTCAAACGCAATTTGCCTGCACTGGGGAGTTTTGCCAGGGAATGTGTGCTATGCACGTACCTGCCACTTGCTCTACTCTGACCATACCACTCGTAATGTAGAAACTTTATTTGAAAGGATGAAGTTTGGGGTTTTTTTCCCTTATATTGGTTTTATCACCCTGTTGCTGTAAGGACTGTACATGTAGTAAGGATCTTTAGAGGAGTAAGGCAGACACTGGCTTCCTGCCTTTGTTCAAGGTTATCCCAGGTTTGCTAATCTCAAAGGTCCAGTTTAAAGCTCATTAAAGCCAGGTGTTCCCATCTCAATGCAAATCATTCAGTCATGAAAGCTGTGGGTGCAGAGCAGTGGGAACCAGCCACAAAGGTGGGTGTGACTAACATAAAACTCCAGGCAAAGGGTTTTCAAAAAATACACAATGAAAAAACAAAATCCCCAAACCTGAAATTAACTAAATGAGAAACTCTGGCGTTTCTGGAGGGGAAAAACTTTCCTTTTAGACACTCCTTGGAAACACTCTTGGATGAGCAAATCTGCATTCAAGTCCCTCTGCAAGCAGGGGTGAGATTTTAATTTTTCTCCACCTCTTCTGCTGAAGTGATTTTATTTCACAGAAATACTGCAATCTCCATCATGATGTAGAAAAATGTGTTTCTATTGCCTGCTCTGGTAGTCAAAGCAACACACATTTCCAACTCCTGCTCCAATGACATTGTAATTTTTTTTTTTTTAAATTAAGCAACTTTAACAGAGAAGAATGAAAGATGTACAACCTGCAGAATAGCACAGTTGGTAAGATACTTAAGGAAAAGGTAGTATTTTTCAAGTTTAAGGCTTTGCTCCAAATACAGTGGACAACAGATTTAAGCCCATACTTTGATTAAATAAGGAGAACAGATGGAGGGCTCAGTTTTATGTAAAGCCCTAAATACTCATGTGAAGCTGATACTGTTTCCCATTTTCCTTTGCATTCATTAGGAATATCCAAACTAAAATATTTTATTTTACCTGAAACCCACACTCTCTTGACTTGCCAGAAAATATAATTGCTTAAGAAAAACCTTAACATTTATTTTGAGCCCACAAAATTATTTCCTGTCTTTCCTTCCATACCAAATTTTGGAGACTCACTTACAAAACTCAAAGAAACTAATTATTTTCATGAATCTGTTCCCAGCAGCTTTGGACCAGGGACCCCCACATTTCGTCCCCAAGATTTTATACCACTTTGGGAATTAAGGCTATTTCTACTGTATTACTTGGGCTGTAGAGAACTCACTTACACATTTCATTACAAAAAACGGTTCACATCTCCCACATTTTTCTAATAAGAACCAAATATAATTTATTTATACGATCAAGCAAGCTTTTATAACCAAAAACTCATATCCTCACAGCCCCAAGGAAGAGTTAAGCACAAGTCCTAGGCAATGGTAAAGCCAAGTGGCAGCAGCAAATACAGGCTGAAGCTGACACCTCCAACAGAGCTAAGACAAAAACCCAGGCTGAGCTGCTGGTATTTGCTTTGGTACATCTTTAGGGTAAGAGGAAACACTGCAATCACAAATGAAACACCAGATTACTGGCCTCTGATAAAGGGAGCCACAAAGCAGAGATCAGAAAAAGACCTAGCTGCACCGAGCTGGAGAAAAACAGTTGAAATTCTGAGTTTCGCTGCCAAATAAAAAGACGAATGTTGCTTTAGACACCTAAAGCTTCCCAGCACAATCTCTAAAATCCTATGGGATTTAGTCTGTGCACCCCATCCTTCCCAGCACTGCACAAAGTAATGTCAAAGTACAGCACAGGGACTGCAAAATATATCTTCCAACTCTTTATTTCCTTGAAAAACATCCCTAAAAAAGGGGAAAGATAAAAAAAAAGCGTAAAGAAAACATCTCTTCTGGTTTCCAAACAAACCTCTGAGGTGCAAATGCATGCAGGCCACCGTCAGCCACACAGACAACCTGGCTACAGCAGACTGCAACCTGCAGTGCAGCGTAACAGGACAGAAACAGAGGGAAGATCTCTCCAGGTATTTGTAATCCATAATTACCAGGAAGTAGGAATGAAACATAGCAAGTGCCCTTCTGCACTGGCCTAACAGCTAGAAGTTGTTTTCAAAAGCTGACCGTACTTAAGTGTTTAGGGACCATAAATACAGCCACCATGGCTCCGGGCAGACCTTCTCATTTCTCACAAAGCAATAGCAGAAATGTGATATAACGGTTCAAGGATCCAGCTCAGACTCAGGGTAAGTGGTACAAGTAAGTGAAACTCCACTGAAAATCCGCACTCATTGCTGGGCCATTTGACAGGAGACAGCTGCCTGTCCTTGCTGGCTGCTTCGGGCAGCCTGGGGAGGGAGGGGAGGCTTGTGGGGAAGGTCAATCCCACAGGCACCTCAGCATCTGAGCAGTGCTCCAGCCAGGAGCCCAGCACCATTCCCGGGGGTTTTACAGCCTCATCCCAGCACAGCACATCCTGCAGACTCTGCAGAGAGCTGGGGAGAGCAATGTGGCAGAACACAAGAGCCTCCTGACTTGTCTCTGCTTCACCCAACCCACCCTGCCAGCACGCAGAGCACAGACCTTTGGAAATGCTCTGCACCCAGGGGTTAGGATAAAGGTGAGATGGATTAGGGATACTCAGCCTCCAAAGCAGGCTCCACCTCTCTTGCAACACAAGATGTTATGGCCTGATGCAATATGGACTCGAGTCCGGGGTCAGACACAACACTAGAACATTCTGAAAACTCTCATCACAGCACAGGGCCAAGGACTGCCCTGAGGGCAAGGTCAGGGGGGTGTGAATTAGTGCAAGACAGATCCTCACACCTGAGTCCTGCTCTTCAGGATGGCCAAAGGCACTAGCTATCAGTCTTGCACACTCACTGGGCTGTCTGATTATGCTTTAAAATATATTCTTGCTCTGTCGCTTGGGCTTCAGACTAAACTCAGATTGGCAAGCACTGTATCCAGAAGTGCTCTGTTATTATTTTAATCTTAAAGTCAAGCAGCCCTTCAAGCACAAGGACAAGTTTCTGCAAGCAATCTGCCTGCATTAAGGCAGCACCATGGGGTTTTTGGCAGAGATGGGCTGGAACCCAGCGCTGCAGGCTGTCCATCTTCCTGACCCCTTCCTGCCGGCCCCTGGAAGCAGCTCCCCAGCCCACAGCAGAGCTCTCTCCTGCCAACCCCTGGGCTGCTGCCCGAAGACAAAGCGCTGCCCAAGGCACTGCCTTCTCTTCCAGCACAGGAGATGGCATTGCCCGGGATCCAAGACCTCTCCGGTGGTTTGAAGCACCAGCACTCCCACCTCCCATCCCTCTGGGCACTTCAGAAGAGTGCCTGTGGAAGCTTAACACAATTACTCACACAGGATTTCAGTGCTGCTGACACGAGCAGGCGTGATTCATCCTCCAGTTAAAACAAGAGTGGTAGGCTCAAGCAGAAAGGCAGAGACTAAAAACCCTGGGCATACCACGAGAGATAATCACAGAGCTTCCCCCACACTGGTGGGTCTGAACCCGTGGCACAGATCCAGTGGGACCTCATAGGTGCCCTGAATCCCTCCGGGGTCAAGAACACCTACAAGCCTCCCCTTTATCACCCACAGCAGCTGTGAGAGAGCTGATGACAGCGTCCAAAGGCAGCTTTACAAGGGCAAAAAGACACTCTTGTGAAATGGGGCAGCCACGAGCCAGAGCCATTACTGGTGAAGCACAGACACGCTGAAGATTGCCACACCGGAATAATCCCAAAGATGGCACAATCCCTTTAATAGATTTATATGTCCAAATTGGTCTGTGTGCATTTTTTATAGATACTTATACATAATCTATGTGTTATTTGCTGCACTTTTATGTGGGACTTTAATCAGGAAAGAGGAGCTACACTTGAGGTATTTCCCTGAATTCCAGAGCAAATATCCTCCCATTTACTGCAGGAAGGGGAGAGGTGGACAGAGGAAAGGCTCCGTGTCCAGCTTTTGGTATGCACGCCACGCATTCCCTCTCCGGACGAGCTGCCAGCCTAGTCCTGTGATAGACTCCTCAGTCCCACTGGGCGGCAATACTGGAATTTGCTGGCCCTGAAACATTACTTGCTGAGTTTCTCCCAACAGAGCTCCTATTTTGCCACTGCCAGGAAAAGAGGGAAAAAGGAAAAAAAGAAAAAAAAAGAAAAAAAAAGGAAACAAGCACAATGCTTCTTTCTGTGCATCCCATTGCCTGAAGTCTTCGGAGGAGGCACACAAACAGACTCAAGACCCAAATGCAGGAACAAGAATCAGGTGGCTGGTGGAGCCAGGAGAGGTTAAAAAGTATAAGCCTGCTGTGTCACTTTGACAAAAATAGATCAATGTTGATTCAAAGCCTGATATGGAAATTAAAATGAAATCAAGTTTGTGCCCGCAGCACAGTGTGGTCTCAACACTGCAAGATGCAGTGAGAGTTATCCAAGATTAGTCATCACCAGCTGCCCACAGCCCACTGCAGGGCTGCTGAAGGCCCTCTCCCAGCTCCAGGCTGTCCTGTAGGATCAGGGTCAGACTGTGCTGCTGGAAAGGCTCCCAGGTCCCCATTTCGTGCCCTGTGCCACTAAGCCTGCCCTGGGGGAATGAGCCAGTAGCCCACACCAGAGCAACTCTCCTGCTCATCCCACAGCTGCCATGGAATCCTTCCTCCCCACACTCTAGTCTTAGGAAGAATATTTTGCTCCCAGAAATATTAAAAAAAAAATAAATAAAGGTGTCCCCCTCCATCAGGCTGATGTGTGCAGACTGCCTCTGGCAACAGCTTGGGCAGCAAACCAACCGGTGCTGGTGCTGGCAATGCCAACAGGGCTCTGTGGGAAGGACACTCCTGCCTGCAACCTGCAAATCTGGTCAGGCAGACTTCTCCACATTCATCTGATACAGGTAAGATCCACAGTTCTCTGAGCCTGACTGAATCCAGGGAAGTCAGTGGGAAAAAAAAACTTCTGTCAAGTTCACTCAATTTTGAAACAGGCCCTGAGAAAAAAAAAATTTACTTAACCTTATTAAGGCTCTGAATTACAGATCCAGATTTATAAAGCTAAGGCTATAGGTGCTAATCTCCTTTCTATAATGGAATAAACAAAGCTGAAGGCAGAAGTACTGTATTTTTAGACAGGATTTTTAAAAGCACCTTGCTTTGGCCTGTAGATTTCCACTGCCAAACTTACTATTAACTTTTGAGGGAGCATCCCTGCTGGCCCAAAGTGGGTGCTTTTGAAAATCTCACCATCTGCACTGAATTTTTATGCACAGAGCAAAAGAACAGTCTCCCTGCTAGTGACACATTGTGGGCACAAAGCACACAGCCATCCCAGTGCTGCACAGGAGGGGGTACTGCCTGGTTCCCCTCGGAACAAAGTTTAAATCAATTTCCTAGGAAATGCTGTCTTGAGAGTTGTTTCCTAAAAAAACAAACTGGCACCATCATTGATATAACTGGCTCTTTTCTTTTTTTTTTTTTCTAAGATTCCAGGGAACCTTTGGGCAAACAAAGCGCTTTCCTGACTGCTCTGATCTCCCTGCTTTTGGCCACAACAATCACTTAAATTTAAGATGGAAGAGGTATTTGTAGGAGCCTAGCAGACAGGTCGTTATCCCAAGATTTAGTTTCTCATTTCACGTGAATTACTGTTGTTATTCACTCATTACAGGTGATTCACCCAGAGCTCTGTGAAGCCCAAGGATCCTGGATAAGCAGGGCAGAGCCAGGTGGAATTCCTGGCTGGGCATGCCGAGGTCTCTGCAGTCCCCCTCTGACTCCTCCCAAGCTGCCTGCGTGCAGGACCCAGTGACACTGACCTTTGTGCCAGGCCAGCAGGGACAGACTAGATCCCATGTGTCACCCCAAATGCCACACAGCATCAAACAGACCCCAAACTGCCCATGAACAATGCTGGGTGGCGTTGTCCCCACGTCACATCAAGCACTTAACCCACAAGTCTCATTGGTCCAGGCTCCCTCTTCAGCTGGCACAGAGAGACAGATGCTTTCCCAAGCCACTTCAGCCCCTCTAAAATTTGACTCACCAGCTGACAAGGCTACCAAAGTTCCCAAATTAGCTGCCTTAGGTGGCTGCCTGATTGCTAGTAAAGCAGAAGTAACTCAGAGCAGGAGTCAAGTGATGCTCACCTGACGTGGCTACCACACACAAAGTGCTGCCAGCACCCTTGTTCTGTTCTTTATGAAACAATCACAAAATGAAGTAAGTGCTGTCTCCACTTCTCAAGAAAAAGAAGAGACACAGAACATGAATGAGGAAAGTCTGTCTTTACACTGCTCAGCCCTTGAATTTTTAGCACTTTGTTACGTCAAGTCCTTGCAAGTCCCTTTGGCTTCTGCAACGTGTGACCATGGAGAAGGATAGCCAGGGTACTGTGTGTCTGTGTATCTGGGAATATGCCTCTTGACATATTCAGATTTTACTGTTTTAGCTGTGGAAGGTCTGAAGCTCTCAGGTCCCTCTTGTTTACACAGGCCTTTGCTCTAAATCTCGCTAATAAATCCCTTTGGTCAGGAAGAAGACATCACAAATCCCCACCAAAATTTATTTCTAGTCTAGGGAGACAAGAAACGTCAGGCAAAAATCTTGGTGCCTCTTGCTGAGACATCACATCAGATCAAAACTCAGAATTACAGATTTTCTATCAAGACTTCCCATGTTTGCAACACAGGCCAGAATTGCACAACAATATGCATTTTCTATCACAATACAAAAGTTAGTCAACTTGAAGACAAGATGATTTAAAAAAACTCCTTGTCTGTGCTCACTAAAGTTACACCCAGGTGACATCTAAAGTGCATTTGTTTTTAGCTCATGTCCTCATCAAAGTTTTGCACTCCTCACCTACAAGGCTATATTTTTATTTTGTGGCAGGAAAGCAGTTCTTAATGTTATTGACAATTCCAGTGGGTTCAGCCATCAAGCACTTCAAACTCATCTACACAGTCAACTACTGCTGCTCTCAGACTGGACTGCTACTTTCAGATACTGTCTCATGAATAAATAATTGATTGAGGACTAATGGAAGACCATGAAGGCTCAGGGAAAGCAGAATGCCTGTACTGTCCTGAGAAAAAGGAATAAAAAGGGCATTATTTTAATACTAACATGCTGAAATGCATCACCCACAATAGACCCATTAAAGCTAATGAACCCCTCGAAATTTTCTAGATGGATTTGCAGACATGAAGCAATAGATGACCTGTGTCCTCTCTGCACTTTGGGGACATCATTTTTAAGCGGTTTACCTGTCCTCCATCTCTGTCCTCAAGCAGACTCCACAATACTTTACTTCACAAATGGTTTGAAAACTTCTCCATGATTTTGGATGAGGAATGATTTCACGGTACCTGAAATGATCCCGTGGCTGTGAGAGCACAGGACACAGCGTTGGGGGTGGTGGTGTGGGTGCTTCATGCTAGACTGTGAACAGGAAAGCAACCACACCATGACACAGCAGCTGCTTTCTCATCAAGGTTACATCCCAGGGCATTTGGAATCACCTTTTAAACACTGGGTTACTTTCATTTCCCCCCTCCCATTGTCCCTGTGGTGACTTGGGAAGCACCACAGTGACACAAATGCAAACCCATCCTGCTTCCTCTCCAACCAATCCCTCAGTTTTGCGCTGCAGGTTCGGAATTCCTGAGCTTCCCTTGCACACGCCTGCATCTCCACAGCCACCTGGAACTCGACCCTTGGCCATTTGGTTTTCTGCCCCCACCCCAAGCGCTTGCTGGCACTGCTGGCACCACCGACAACCATCACCGTGGCTGGAATGACTCAAAGCCGAGAACACCCAACAAGATGACAACGTTTATCAACAGCCTTTCATCCCTCCGCAGCAGCCGAGGCGGCTCTGCCCAGGCACGGAGCGGGAGCAGCCGACACCCAGGGTGATGCTCAGATGCAGCAGGCTCTGCCCCAGAGCTGATCCAAGCTGCAGGGATCAGGCAGAAACACTTCTCCTGCACATCCCCAGATGAGCCTGCCTGGCAGAATTCTTTGCCAAGTGTTTCTCCACCTCAAGGAGAAGCACTCCACAGCCTGCCGGCTCCAGCGCCCACACGGCACCTTCAGAGCGCGGGACTCAGCGCTGCGGCGCTGGTGACACATGACTCAAACACGCGGCGAACTGCTCTTAATCCCAGCAGCCGAGAGAGCAGAGCTCCCCTCTGTCCTCAGCTGCCCTTTTCTGGGCAGCTGCAGCTTTTCCTGGCACCTGACTACAAACCCTGTGGCTTTTACCTCATGTGCACGAGGTAAAACGGGGATTTGGGCTTAGAGCCTTCCTGCATCTTGAAAGGGAAGTGTTCGGGTTTAGCACTGCCCAGATGCTAAGGTGGCATCCGGACTGCTTTTTAGAACCCAGAGACAGCAAGGTCCTTTTTTCTGGCGATCTAAGCCTCCTCCTGCAGCAGCACAGCCACACTGCTCTCCAGCCTGAACCTGCCCTTTCATATCCTGTCCCATCCGTGCTTCTCGGGGCAGTGAAGGTGCTGCTGAGGCAGTGCCCAGCAGGGAGCTGCAGCGATGGAGGGAGAACCCAGTGCTTCCCCACACCCTACAAAAACCTCAGAGACAAGAGGAAGGCTCTGTGTGTGGCACAGCTGCAGGCTGTGCCCTGAGCAGAGGACAGCACTTCACGTTACTCATGTTACAAGCAGTTACAGGAACCAAGACATTTCCCGGGTGGCTCTGGCCAAGCTCCCACCACAGCTGTGTGGTGCTACACAGGACTTCAGGGAATCAGAGAACAGAATCACAGAAGGGCTGGGGTTAGAAGGGACCCTAAAGACCATCGCCCTCCAACCCAGCTGCCGTGGGCAAGGACACCTTCCCCTAGAGCAGACTGCTCCAAGCCTCACCCAGCCTGGCCTTGAACACTCCCAGGGATGGGGCAGCCACAGCTTCTGTGGGCAGCTTGTTCAGGTGGCAGTCTCAGTGACCCCAGATGCCACTCTCTCCCCAAACACACCCCAAATTCTGCCAGAACCAGCTTGCATCACACTCCACTTCTCTGCAGCACTGTCCCCTAATGTGGGCTGAGCCATTCCTAGGATTGAGTTGAGCCATTCCTTGGATCAAGTACCATTCAGATGAGCAAGACTGGAAAAATCTTGCTCCCCCTCCACACGATTCCTACATCGCTCTGTTGTTGGTATAAACCACAAGTTACTTCATGACTTTCTGGCACCCACAAACGGCATCATCAGCCAGTGAGTGGGACGGGCTGTTCACGCATGAGAGCAAAACCACAGGGGGGTTAACCCTACAGTGGGCTGGGAGAAAACCCCTGGTACTGAGAGCTCTCAGAGCAGCCAAAGAGCCAGAGGCCGTGACTCACCAGGAGAGGCTGCACAAAAATAGGGCTTTCAACAAGGCCCACAGGAATTTCTACAGGGAGATTCTTCCCCTAGAGACAGGCAAGGGAACTTGCCTCACCTTTCCCATCAGGGAGCAGATCTGATGACTGCTCTGCCAGGAGAGGAATTCACTATTGTCCGGCTGGTTGTTTCCAGTCTGGCTAAAAATGGGATCACAGGACACTAACTGCTTCACTGGAGAAAAAAAAAAGAACCAGTCTGGAGTGATGGAATGATTTTGTAGACTGTTGTTGTTTGGGTTTGTTTCCATCCTGGCTTAACGAGCATTAATGACTTCAGATGGGGGAGGAAAGCCATTAGGGAGAACATGATCCACACAGATATCTCTGGCCCAGCACACACTTCTGTCCCAGCCAGCCTCTACAGCTCTGATGGCAATAGCGCTGTGTCTGCCCATCTATCCCTCCCTCCTTCAGCCCTTCAGAATGGACGAAGGTGGCTGAGAGCAAAGGGAAATGTTAATTTTTCCCTTTTAATCTGCCTGACTGGAAGTGCCAGGCTCCCTGCAGCTCAAATACTTGAGTGTGTCAGCTATGCTCAGCAGCATCTCCAGAAAAACTGCTGTCCCTCCTCAGTGGCAGGGAAACAAAGGGAAAACATCCCAGAAGAGTGAATGCTCCTGGCAGAAAGCAGCAGAGCCCAAAGGCTGTGAAATAAAGTTTGTTTGTTTTGTTTGCGGAAGCCACACTGAATCTTCTGAGACTCATTCTGGTGTCTGGAGAGACAGAATGAAACCCAAAGCCAAGACAGGTAATTAATGTTGAAATTCCTCCTTACGTAACAGCGCTGGGACAGACACCCACTTGGCCAATGCTGTGCATGGCTGTGCCAGCACAGCCCAGAGAAAGCCTGGGAGCAAGCAGTGCCTGTGCTACACCCAGTGGCTCCAGGCACCCTTTCATACTCACTGTGGGCTTCAGGGAAATGGGGATGATATGGGAATGATGTGCTTATTTTGATAACCCAACTCCTGAAGGACAGTTGTCTTTTAACTGTGTCCCTCAGGGAATGGGAGAACGACTTGAACTACCCCAAACCACAGCAAGGTCTCAAGGAAGACACAGGCAGAGCAAAGACTGGGAAATATTAGGAGCTTCCCTGAAGAAGAGGTGGAGAATTTCAGCATGAGCCTGTTGTAAGAAAGTGAAGAGAAAGCAGGCAAGGCTCTTCAGGCAGACAAACAGTGACTCCAATTAACCTGTCCTGGACAGGGCAGAACGTGAGATACCCAACGCCCCATGCTACATTTAACTCATGCAGAGGCAACAGCCAGGCCTCCAAAGACCATCTCCTCTCTTCCATGTCAGCTTACTGGCAATATTTGGCATTTGCTGCCATGCTTCCTAGCCAGCAGGGATCCAGAAATGCCACTGGCTGATGCTGGGAAGCAGCATCCAACAGCTCTGGCAGGAACTTCTGCTGACTGTCCTGTGGCTTGGGAAAACTGTTAGTCCTGAAGGACCCCAAGGCAGCTCTGAGTGGAGATGATGAGGTGCAGTAAATAGGGTAGGCAGCAAGATAGTTTCCCATTAATTTTATCACACCAAATACCTGTCTTTCCCCCTGGGGCTATCCCCGTCAGGGCAGTCACCAGTTTGAGTGAGCAGGGCAATTTCACAAGATCAAAAGAGTGTAGGGGGATCTGTGACATAGAGAGTTTCCACTCATGAATCCAACTTCAGCCCACTCACGCCACAGATGACTTGTGGCTTTAGGGGTTTGAAAGCCAGCCTCCCTTTGCCCTGGCTCATTTCCAAAACCTCATATGAGTTCCAAGAAGCAGCACAGTTTAGTACTGCCTTTTTTGAAAGCAGACAGGGAACTATGTTTCAAGTGGCTCAGTCACTGATAAAAGTTGTTTATTTAACAGATATGGTGCCACAAAGGCTTATTTGGGCATTTTCTCTTTGTGTAAGGATAGGGGAAAAAAACATCATTTCAGATAGGAGTTTCACAAGTGCCATCTCAAAGCCACCACCAGCAGATCAGCTGCCATCCATCGGCCACCCCAACTTCAAAATTACCTCAGCAGAGCAAGGCATGAGCTGACTGCCTGAATCTCCCCTGGCTTGCTGCATCCCAAGCAGCACAAAGGACACTGAGAGCTGTCACCCTCCCACCCTCCCCAGAAAGACCCAGCAGAGGCAGGACTGGCAGGAGCAGCTCTGGCTCCATGCTCTGTGCTGCTGCAAGGGCGCAGTGGCCGGGCAGTGCTGCCTTCTGACCTTCCCACTGGGTGGACTATCTCTGTGGGAGCTTGGCCAGCCAGCAGGAGCCAGAGCACCTCCTTGGCCTTCTCATTTATCAAGGCTGGGCAGAGCAGCAAGAAGCAGGAGCAGGAGCCAGCTGCCAATGTTTTTGCTCCCTCTGTGCTCAACAGGGTCTGAAGGTAGAAATTCTGGCTGTAAAGCTGCTGTTTGGGGACCAAGTTTCAAGCTGCTGCTCAAAATACATGAGAAATTATATGAGCAATACTGTAATGCAGAGCTCCAGCTAGGAATAATGGTTATATAAAGTCAGAAAAAAGATAAGAGAAGGTGCAGGAAATGTCAAAGGTTACATTAAGTCGATAAGATTGTGTCAAAATTCCAAAGCATAGATAAGCATACAATTCCTCAACTTATGGTTAAGAGATACTGACAAACAGAAATACAAAGCACACTAACTCAGCTTTCAGGCACAAACCAACAAAGACATGGGACCCTGCTACATTTTCATACCCAGGTAAATGTCAAAAGGAACGCAACAAGATCCAGAGAAGGGAGGAGAAAACACGATGCCTGCTTGCTAAATGTCACACAGCAGCTCAGACTCTTAGCACAAGTGCCACGGACTCTGGCCACTGAGACACACTGCAGCCTCGCTACCACAGCCCACACTGGCTGACGTGAATGTCCTTGGAGAGTCTGGAGGGAACACTTCCTACTGCCCCTGCTACCACACAGGTTTGCACATGGCATAATTTCCCCCTGCTACCTTGCCCAGCTAACCCTGCTTTTCCCAATTTATCCCCTCCTCCACCCCCCTGCCTTTTCCAGCACAACAACCGAAGACGGCATGACCCACCCTGGGCCAGGCACCATGACAAAAATGCATCAGATCAGAAACGCTTCAGATGTGGGCACACACATCCTATTGGATAGGCTTAGCCATGGCAGTGTGCCTGGATCAGGGATTTTAGCTAGTAAATAACCTCTCCTACTTGGAAGTAATTTTCCTGAGTCATAAGCACTCCTCTACCATGCTGCCGAGAGATTTGTGAAAGCAGCTCTGGATGTTAATAATAAATCGTGCTTGTGAAACTTTAATTGATTCAGAAGAAATCAGCTCAGAATGCAGGGATCTCCGTGGCTTTGAATACATCACATTTGTACATGGTTGAGACTTGAAGGTTTGCCCCCCTTTCCATTGTTGTCAGCTGGAATCCTACCACTGCTTCAGTGGAATAATAACCAGGTAATACAATTCCAAGATTAAACTGTGCCCTTAGGCACAGCCTCATAAAAGGGGAGGTTCTCCATCCTATTAACAGCAAAGGTGCCATGACTCAGAGGCGAAATGATGAGCAACGCTTTGCTCTTGCTCCATGGGAAGAGGCCCCAAAACCTGCAACTGGCCTGCACCAGCAGCTAAGGACAAGCCCCAGCACCAGTTGAGATGGCACACAGAGGGCAGAAACAAAGCTGTGCCCACCATCCTGCCCAGGGTACCGCTGGCAGAAGAGGGAATTCTCTCCCACAGGAATTCTGATTTGTAAAACAGACAGTTATCACTGCAGCACTACCATGTAATAGTTGAATTTTTCCATTGTGTTATTATTTTTAGTTTAGATCTGCATCATTACAGGCAGCTCTGAACCAGAATCTACAGACAAGGCGCAACAGTGGTGCATCATTGATATTAAAAGTTGCTGGGTGGCTTTACCAAATTCCTCTGCTGGCATAAAAGCAGAGTAACCCAGCTGCTCCCTGGCATAAAGAACAAAATCTAAACATTGGGATTATTGACCACGGAAACATCAGGTGTCAATCTTGCTAAAAGAGTAAGTCAAATTCTCCCTGGATAGCTATGGCTGTTGCTGCAGGCCAAATGTTTCAACACTGAGTCTCTCATTGTGTCCCTCAAACACAGCAACTGCAACATGTTGTGATGCAAGAAATCTTCCATTTCAGCAAGTCAGAGGAGCAGATGCAACAGCATTTTGTCAGCATAATCCTTGTTTCAGAAAGTTGTACGAAACATTTATTAAGGTTGACAGAGAGACCTTTTCCTCAGCTATATATATCAGCCTCCCTAATGCCAACCCAGGGCTCATGTTCTCTGACAGTGACACTGAAAGCTTCCTTGTTTTGAGATGGGTACAAAGATCAGTAAAATTACTGGATTAACGCTGGGCAATTCTGGAGATCTCACAGCAAATGTTTTCAAAATTCATAAAATCATGAACCTTAATGCCCTTGGTATCAGGGAACATGTTAAAAGTCAGATGAGCAGTTCTGGCTGAAAACATATCAGTAATATTTAGGAGCAGTTTTTAAAAATAAATTTTAAATAACATCAAATATATTTCAATTTTTATTTTTTCTTCTTCTCATGACCTTTATGCATTTAAAATAGGAAAAAGAGAGCAGGAAAGACAGAAAAACAGTATTTTTGTAGATAAGTTTCTTCGTTTCAAAAATTCTAATCGAAATATTCCCAAGTGCTCTGGGACTTAAAGATTAAGCCGAATTTTGGTTTCTAAGTCTCCTTTCTTTATGAACTTGTCTGGAATTGTTACACATAGTTAGCTATTTCTTAATTGCATCTGCATGCTCTTTAATTGTGAAACACCTCCATGAGGATGCATTAGTCACAAAAGGAATGCCAGAGCACAACTCACATCTAATCACTTATCCCCTCCACAGATGAGCCGTACTGCTTATTCTTATTGCACCAGCACCAGAATTCTCAAACAACACCAAGCTCTCATTGCAAGCATTCGGTAAATGAGTCTGTGCCTGTAAGAGTTCACAAGTTTTTGTATGCAAATGTAACAGCTACACCAAAAGAGAAGAGTGAAAGTATGAGAAACTTGCATTCAGGTAAAGGTTCCCCAGCCTTGGGGCAGGTGGATGAACTACACAAACTCTTGAGGCCCCTTCAAGCTTGGCTTTTTAATGATTTATACAAACTCATTATGTGCGGGGTTTGCAGGTTTCAAATCAATCTCTTTAAATAACCATAAAGGAAAAGTAGACACTAGCAGAGCCAACAACTTCTGTAGGCTATTCAGTAGTCCTTAGTCATGTGGAAAGTTCCACCAAAGTTCACAGACGGTATACAGTAGAGTCAATGGGGCACAGAGATCTGATATGTGGATCTCAAAACAGGACTGCTCTTCGTAAGCATAACTGTAAATCAGGACTAAACTGTCCTGCACTCTGACTGATTAAACATGACACGGAAACGTGAGAGGCTGGGGTTTTTTTCTCTCTGCACTTTCCATTTGATCAAGTGCAGAGAAACGGCCCTTTAAGCACTGCATGCCAGAGGCTGTAAAAGAGCCCATCTCAAAAGCATGCAACAACCACATCTGAGTGGAAAACTATGTGGAAGATGCACTGTCTAGAAGCACAAATCAGTCTACACGAGCTGTTGACTGTCAGATAAGATAGCCACAGACATCACTACACTCCTGACCCTCAGAGACATCCCTTTATGTTTTCTAAAGCTGAATGAAGCCTTTCCAGAGACTGTAGCACAAAAATTCCTCTTCTACACTAAGCAGTTGTTGTAGGGATGGGACTGCCGGTATGCTATTCTGTGCCAGTTTGCAGCTTTTAGCTGATTTGCTTCACTCATTCACCAGAAAATCAGCTTATATTTCATCCCTTCTGCTGCTCTCAGAACACTGCACATCCTTCATTTTGCCCTGCTTACATATGTCCACTCAGGTCTTTGGGGCCCCAATCCCACACAGCACCGAGCCTCAGAGCTCTCCCAGATAGAATTCTTGAAGTGACAGTGAGCAGATCCCACAGATGAGGTTATGGAGACTCACACCCATTTTGGCACCCGGTTGAGTTGTTTCCCACCCCTTCCTCTCAGATGCAAACAACTCTGCCCACACAGCCAAATCCATGGGGAAGAGGGAGGCATAAAATACATCAAATCATACCTACAGAGGCATTGACTGTAGCACATTCAAGCAAAAACTTTCACTGAATGATAAAACAGTTTGGGTTGGAAGGGACCTTAAAGATCATCTCATTCCAACCCCCACCGCCATGGGCAGGGACCCCTCCCCTGTCCCACCTGGCCTTGAACACTCCCAGGGATGGGGCATCCACAGCTTCTCTGCAGCCTTTGCCAGGGCCTCTGCACCCTCACAGTAAAGAATTTCTTTCTAATATCTAATCTAAATCTATCCTTCTTCAGCTTAAGCCCATTCCCCCTTGTCTTATCACTGCATACCCTGACAAAAAGTCTCTCTCCAGCCTTCCAGTAGATCCCTTTCAGGTATTAGAAGGCTGCTATCAGGTCTCCAGGCTGCTGTCATGTCTTTCTCTTTCAGAAAAGCTTAAAAACACCTCCTCGAACCAAAGGTTTATCTTTATTTGCCAAGAAAACAAAGCTATGCACAGCACCTAAGCAAACCACCAGTAATCCCTGGATAGCCCCACACACAGCCAGTTTGCCTTGCAGAGCACTGCTGCTATCAGTCACAGATCCAGTTCAACTGCTCATTTACCTCCCTGGGGAAAGCCCCTTGACTGTAGGGGAAACAAGATCTGGCTCCAGATGTGAAAAAGGGCATGAGATGAGAATAAACAAAAACACCAGTCACCAAAAAAACACCAAACAAAAAGCCAACAACCAAAAAACAACAGAGAGGAATCCCATGTCTACATTGTCTTGACCCGTGGAAAAAGCAAACAGCACACTAATAAAAGTTGCTCTGTTAACAGTGGCTGTCTGTAATTAGGAAAGGCATTCAGCTTCTGTTTTCAGCACGTAATTTTTAATTGATTTTGCTGAAAGAAACCTTAGTGTTGTTTCAGTTAACAGGAGTCTTTCCAGCAAAACTGGTCTCCATAAAAGGCTTATGTAAAGTTTCCTCCAGGTGTCACAGGCTCATTGTTTGAATTGGAAGGGAATTAACCTGTTGCAAAAAGCCCATTCCCTATAAAAGCCAACAGTCATGGGACACACAGCTGCAGACCTGATGGGTCTCCTTTGCTAAGGATGAGTGATGATTTCAGAGACCTGGCCAGTATCCAGCAATCTTCCCACATCCCAGAGGGAAAGTTTTTCCCTGTCACAAGGAGTACCACACACATAAAGGAGATGCTGCCAGGAAACACACAGAGAAACAAACACTTCCTGTTAATATGCTTATTTTCCCCAAGAGCTGGAGTTTAGTCCCAAGATCAGACCATGTTCTCATCTGGATAATTGCATAATATTTTTTTGCCTTCCAAAGGGACCATACATGCTATTAAACACTATCAAGTCACAGGACCTACTTAATGGTGGCTGGTGCCACACCAGAGCACAGGGATTCTTTGCAGCCCATCCCACATCCAGAGGTGTGATCTGTCCCACATCCAGCAGACCCCCAGCATCTCCAGATGGGTCGGTTGCATTAGAAACATCAATACAGGCACAGAGGCAGTGGAATGAGCTGACCAGCACGGGCCCTCAGGATAAAAACAAGGTTCTTCAGCCAGCCCATAAGCAATCCTTCTCCCCAGCCTTTTAGCTCCTCTGGGTCCTGGTCAGCTAGATTACCTCCATGCTACACTACCCACAGCCTTAATCTCTAAGCCCCCTCCTCCAAAAAAGTCTGACCCCATAACAACCAGATTTAAGGGAATATTTGCATTTGCCCTCAGGATGTAATTGGGTGACTTTGGCATGCAGATCCATCCACTCACAAAGCTGTACATGGGCCTATGCCAAGGTCTGAATTTGAGGGCACCAGAGCAGACCAGCCATTTTTACAGTAGCTACACAGAAGGAAATGTCCTGCTTTTAAAATAAGCCCTTATAATCATCCCCAATCTCTGCTTTTTAGCAGACTGTGAGTGGACCAGCTCACTCGCACTGAATAAGCCACTGCGCAACCTAATTCTGCTCAGATATGCTGCTTTGTTTTGTTTCTGGCATGCACAGAAGCCAAAATATGCTTCCCCTACTCTGGGAACTGCTGAACTGGAAAGTGAAAGTTGGGAAGAGCTGCCTCAAGACAAATAGCACATACATAGACAAATAGCCATTAGATAAAATGACAAACCAACCTGCCTATCTGCAACAGAACCCAGCACACTAATTTCCTTTAGAAATAAGCTTAGGGAGAGCAGCAGTGCACAAATATTGCCCTGTGAGAGATTTTATTTACAATAACCATGATTATTACCTACCACTCTCCTGGCAACATCCAGCATGAGCTGATCCTAAATATGTCCTTGTCCTACTCCTCTGTTGTTAGGAGTGCGCAATATACTGTGATCTGACACATAAAAAGATTGTTTTCATGTCTGGATGCATTCCCCTGTATGATGGAATAAGGAACCCCACTGTACTTGCTGATTTTTTTTCAGGAAGCAACTATAAATAGGTGCTGCTAAGTTGACAGCTGAACCTCAGCTCAGGGTAAGACAGAAATCTTTCCTTGATAAGGCCAGAAAGTCATCTCTCCTTTGTAGTGCTGCAAACGAGAAAAAATAAAGGCTTTTGAAACTGAAAGCTCTCTTTCAAAGAGCCCCAAATACATAAAATGTATGTTTATGGGACTTCCATTCTGGCCATGGCTTAGTAACAAAAAAGGAACTTCCTCAAAGCGAGGAGCAAACTCACTGAAAATTTCAGTTGAACCATGAAAAACATCCTATGAAAGCACCAATCCAGCTGTAAATCCAGTTTTAACACTAAAAATCACATATAACCAAAATGTATCATCTGCCTCGGGAACCCCATTCTCAGGGATTTACAGCAGCAATTAAAACATTGCACTACAGCTATTTCAAATTTACAGCTATTTCATATTTGTGTGTGGCTGAAAAAGGAATCAGTGAACACCCGATTTTAGCAGCCACCAGCACCATCCTGCCAGGCCACAGTGACAAGTTTCAGCTGCTTCTTGATGAACTTTCAGCACTGATTCTCAAACCTCTCTGGCATTTCAAAGAAGAGAAAACTCAGCTTTTGGGAGCAGTCGTGGCAAATGCAACTTGACTTACCAGGAGAACTCTCACTGCATAGGTAAATGCAGATTCTCTCCTGAACTGCTCGATCTTGAAGGGGGCAAGGAAAAATACACTAAGTTTAGCCCAGAAGAAAAACTAATTACCCAGCGTATTTTAGGCCAGCAACTCTCTTCCTCCACTGACCCTGGAAAGTCAGAAAGAAGAGACACCTTGAAGAGCTTGTGGCAAAACCCTTTCTGGTCAGGCTATTTCTGGTGTTTCTGCCCCCTGTTTCCTAAGCAAGCACTCACATTCTGATCATAAAATCTGATCCAAACTCTCTTACACAAGTGCAGTGAATCCATCCTGAGTATCCCCTTCCATCCTGCACACTCCATCCCAGAGCCTGGTGGTTTGTGACCCCACAGAAGGCACTTCAGCTCAGTACAGCCCCAGCCAGCAGCTCTCTCCTCTTACTTCTCCCAGAACCCTGGCTAATTACAAGAAACCAAGTCACCCCTCTGCAGATCTGCCCCATGCAGCTGAAGCTACCTGACTCCACAGCTTAACCAGTTTCTCAGCGAGATCAAAGCCTGTGCAGTTGTTCAAGGAGCTTTTCAATTACTCCTCCAGTTTCTATCATGAATTACAGCAGCACTTGAAGAGTGCCAAAACCCAGAGGGATCAGTTACTCCTGCCCTGTGACAGGCAGCAGGCTGGGGCAGACAGGACAAGATGTAAGCACACTTCATTACATTATGCACAAACCCAGTTTTGCTGCTGAATGATTGACAATAACTACTGGATGTCACTATTTTAAGGATAATGTCATTTGCGTAATTATCTGGCAGGGTCTCTCCTCAGCGGCTGGCATTATTCACAAGGGAAGAATTAGACTGAAATCCAGCTGTAGAGCAAGGAGATTTGCTATTCTATACAGACAATCACTGTGCTTTAGGGGCTTGATACATAGGGTATATATCACTAGTCATTTTCATACTCTCAGGACCTGGAGAATACTAAAATGACACTCCTTCTCTATTTCACTGTGCCATGCATGTCAAATGAGTTCATACTTGAAAATATTTTAATATTCTCTGACCTCACCTGACCATCTGTTCCTTGTTGGAGCTCAAGCTAGGAAGAGACAGAGAAGCTGCTTTTACTTGACTGATCCCATCATCTCACCATCAGATAGCAAAGTGCCCGTCACACAGCCCCCAGCCCTTTGGCCATTTTAGTCATCAGCTATTCTGGTTTTAGCGAGTTCAAACCTGGGTTTATCTGCCATGGGAGCATGCCCTACTGCCTGGGATAAACTATGTAAAGTCCCAAATCAGACAGCATTTGGCCCAAGCCACAGAAATGGCACCAACAGAGCTGGACTGGGATTGGAACTGGCCCCATCCTGCGACCAGCTCTGGGTCCCAGCAGTACAACTGTAACCAAGCAGCAAAAAAGAGAGACTTGACATTATTCTTTGCAGTGCTGGCATGCCACAAGTGGGACTGAGAAAGGCTACGGCAGATCATGCTCAAAAATGTGTATTTTGCTGCTGGATTCCAGGGAACAGCATATTCCAAATAAACAACTGTCTGCTCCTCCTTCCCCGTGCTCTGGGCACAGGGATGCCAGAGGTGTTCTGTGAAGTATGGCAGAAAGAAACCTTTCTGTACAGCCAGACTGCCTCAGTGCTGACACCTCCCTGCTCCAGCTGTCCTACTCCATCCCAGAAGAGGCCTTGCTCTGCCTCTGGAGCATAAGGAAGGATGCTGATCAAATGGTCCTGCTGGCCAGGGAGGGCTCTGCACAGCAGCCTGGCTCTGATCCATGCTGCCTGCTCTATGCCTTTCTGCTTGAGCTGACAGGGGAGCACTTCAGCAGTACAGAAAGGAAAAAATATAACCAAACTGCCCCCCTGAGTACAGAAAAATGACAAATAACAAAGGAGAGCTATGTATAGGAAACAGCTTCCTGAGAACAGCCTTGAGACCTGGAGCGGAGGCTGACGCATGGAGACAATGATGCTCCGATCCTGTTGCAAACACAAAGATGCCAGACATGGACAGAAGGAAAAACTCCTCTTGTAGGACCATGGCAGGAATGAAAACACTTTCAGTGGCTGAGATGAGTGGCACTGGATAAGTATGTGAAATAGTTAGGGTTTAAACACAGTAGCTGCTGCAGGGAAGGAGAGGCCTTGTGGTGACCAGCACATATTAGCCTTAAAATAAAATGGCACACTATGGCAAAAGCAACAGATCCTTATGTTCACCTCCCAGAAAATCTAGGAAGGGTTCATTTAACGCCTGCCCAGAAATTTCATTCCCTCCTGGGAAGCGGTGCACCTTGGCCAATGTGCAGGGGAATGTGGAGGTACTGTCATCCCAGCTGACAACTTGCTCCTCGTGAGCAGCAAGTGACATTTCTTTATTCAAGCAGAAAACTCCAGCTCTCATCTCAGCCGTGGGGTTCAGACAAAGAGTAGGAATGAAAGCAGAGCTCACCGGTAAATGATGCCTCTTTCGTGGAGAAACATGAGGGCTGAAATAATTTCTGCAGCGTAGAACCGGGCCCGATCCTCGTCAAAGCGCCGTGACTTCTGGATGTGGAACATCAAGTCCCCGCCGTTGACGAACTCCATCACAAAGAACAGGCGGTCCTGCACACAGGCAAACACAACAAACATGAACAGCATTAATCACATCCTCGGCCAGGCTTAGAAAAGTCTTAGTAAAACTATTATCTCCCAAACAAAAACAGATTAAGTAAGCATGAGACAGTGCGTGGGGGGAAAGGCTGATTTTTTCAGGAAAAATCAAGTCAATACCAGGAGGATCTATTAGTACCTCCTTGCCCTGCACTCCTTTCAGAAGTTTTGACCCCAGCTGTGAAGCAAAATTATGTCCACGTGTGGCCTGGGCATGTTAGTAGGTCATCACTAATCATGTCCCATTGGGTTTCTCTGAATTATCCGTAGCCTCAATCAGCAGGGAATGGACACCCCTCCATCAGTACTCTCTGAGCTAAGTGGCACAAGAGAAATCTGCAAAAAATCACTCACCCCTTAGTAAACACCTCAGATCTCTGGGGAAAGCTGCTCCATAACACAATGTACGTAACCAGACTGCAGCTTTGCCACAACAGCACAACATTGTCTCGAGGATATCCCAACATTATTTCTGGAGAATGTGTGTTGTTTTCCAGGATGGGATTTCCTGCCATACACTTGCATGGCAGCTGCTTTTTGGGCCCTCAGGTTCCACCTTTCCTCTGATTAACCTGCAGAGACCTCTAGGCGATAGAGGAACTGATAAGGATGCAGTATAAATAAAAGTTTCTGCTGAGCAGAAAAGCAAGCTGTTTGATAAAGTTCAGTTCATTAACCACAGCTGTTGGTCTCTGAGGTTTCTTTTTTGGCTTTGTTCTGGCTTTTGCAGAAGCCTACAGATAAGGAGGCACTTGCTTAAGCTGAGTGCTCAACAGTGAGTAGGGGTTTCATACGCGTTCACTTGATTGTGAGAGGAAGGACATGGAGAGATTTGTCACAAAAATAAACCATATAATTGTTGCAGTCTAGTTCAAAAATTTCTCTTATCAACTGTTTCAGGACATTCAGTATTTATTGTTTCAGTTTTACTCTAAATATCAGAAACAAGCAGATTGGAAAACAGGCATAGAATTCAACTGAGACCGGTCAAGCTTTTAATGGTAATTTTTGCCTTTTTTCCCCCAGCCTCTTCCCAGGTCTGATGTTAATTATCTACAAGCTACTTTTAAATCCTCTCTGAGTTTAAGAGGATAAGCATTGTTGTGCTGCACTTCCTGGCAGCCAGCCAGCTTGAAATGACTACTGGTATTACCATCCTGAGATGCACACAGCAGAAGAAAAGCAACCAGAAATTCCCTCATTTCTCAATGGACATGAGCAGGAAAGCAAATGGCTTGTGACACAAGGACAGCTTGCTTCTCATTGCTCTGCCCAATGGCTCCTTCTGGGTTTCTTCCAGAAGGTAAAGATCACTAAATAATAGAATTATCTGGGCTGGAAAAGACCTTTAGAGACCATCAACCACTAACCCAACTCTGCCAAGCCCACTACTAAACCATGTCCCCAAGTGCCACACATCCACATACTCCACACATCTACATATCTCCAGGCATGGTGACTCCACCACAGCCCTTGGCAGACTGCTCCAGACACCCTGACCATCCTTTCAGTGAAGAAATTCTTCCTAATATGAAATCTAAACTTCTCCTGGTGAAACTTCAGACCATTTCCTCTCACCCTGTTTCTTGTTCCCTGGGAGCAGAGCCTGACCCACCCCTGGCTGCCCCCTCCTGTCAGGGAGTTGTGGAGAGTGAGAAGGACCCCCCTGAGCCTCCTTTTCTCCAGGCTGAGCACCCCCAGCTCCCTCAGCTGCTCCTCATCAGACTTGTGCTCCAGACCTTCCCCAGCTCCGCTGTCCTTTCCTGGACACACTCCAGCACCTCAATGACCTTCTTGCAGTGAGAGTTCCAAAACTGAAGCCAGAATTCGAGGTGCAGCCTCACCATTGCTCCCAGCACTCTCACAACACCACTGCAGCACCAAGGCCATGTGTCAAATGCTGTCTCCAGTCCATACAAACAACAACACCTCACTGTTTCACTCTGTCTTTATTAGAGGGCACTGAAAGACACTCGAGCTGGCTTGTCTACGGCAGCAATCTGAGCCAGAGCAGCACGGACTGTGCAAACCCAGCAGCAGCCTTGCTCTTCAGCCCACATCATCCCTCTAACACCTCATCCTCAGTGCAGCTGGCTAAGCTCAGCCTGGCTGTGCTGTGCCTGCCTGTTCTTCCAGCTGCAGCACAGGTATCACCTCTGCCTCGCCAGTCGGGCCGGCTTTTACATCTCCTTGTTATTCCTTCCCGCCTCCTTCCTTGCTGATCTCTCCACATGACACACGCTTATCTAGCCCAGCTTGTCCAGGCATCTCCTCAAGCCCGTACTTAAAAAAGAAATCCCTCTTACCAGATCCCCAACAGGAAGCAATTTAATTTACCAGCAGCCTGGTGAGGGATGGGGTGTGTGTGTGTGTTTTTGTAAGTGATACATATGCTTGTATAAACATGCATGCACTTAGGTGAACACATGGATTTTCTACTCTTTCCTTAAAGGTGACCTTCAAGAACAAAATTAACTCTTCCTATCTTAAAAAATATATGTTTAGTGTCTCCAGTGCAGGCAAAGCTTCACAGCCCACCTCAAACTTCTGGTTGTACTCATCTCAACTATGATGCTTAAAGGACAGACCACTCCTTTTTCAAATTTTCAGGTGAGCACCAAAATAGCTGATTTTGAAATTCACATCACGGCTGCCATGGAATGGGCAGCCTTTTGTTATAAATTGCTCATTTCAGAGTAACTGCAAACCTGAGCAAGTATCATTGCACATGTTATACAGTCACACCCACCCATGGGCTCATTTCACTGGTCAAGCATAAATACAGAACTTTGGGCTACTCCATTTTTTAATTTTTTTTTTTTAAATTTACTTTAAGGAGGTCCAGCTTATTGTCTGCCCACTTTCCTGACACTTCTAAATCCCATTGGACTGCTGAAGAAAAGAGCAGGATGGGTATTACAACTGGTTTATAATGCAGCATTTGTGCATTGGTCTGCTACACGCCTGGAAACAAGCACAAGGAAAATCAGCACTAACGATCATCCCTTGGGGAAAAGCCCCTAAAAGCCAGGTAAGGCCTCCCATTCCCACTCTTTAGGAAGACTATCAGCTTGCCAAGCTGCAAAGACCAACCACTCTCCCAGGAATCATTAAGAAATAAAATAAACAATGATATCCTACTGAAAAAGAAAAAAAAAAGGTGGGGGGGAAAGGAAAGAGGGGGAGAAGGAGAAGAGAGGAGGGGGGAAAGAAAAATAAAAGAGGAAGAGAAGGAGGGAGAAGGAAGGAAGGGGGAGGGTGGAAATAGGGAGAAGAGAGAGAGAGAGNAGAGGGGGAGAAAAAGAAAAAAAGAAGAGGAAGAGAAGGAGGGAGAAGGAAGGAAGGGGGAGGGTGGAAATGGGGAGAAGAGAGAGAGAGAGCGGGTGAGAAGGAGGGAGGGAGAAAGTGGAAGGGAAAAAAAGAGGAAAGAAGAAAAAAAGAAAGAAGGCAATTTGCAGCCAGAAGAGTAAGACTGAGTAAGTAACTTGAAAAGGGGCCAGGAAAAGTAAATCTTAAAACAGCAGATAGTTCAGACACTCAGTTCTGTGTCTCCTTTCTTGGGGACTACCAGTGGGAATTAGGAAGGGTTGAAAGCTGGATTGTTTTTTGACAGGTCCCAGTGCTGAACTCCTCACATGTCTGTTTTTCAATTATGCATTGCCCAGAAGTCTCCCCGATCTGGTATCTCTGTTTGACGTGGTAAGAAAGGAGCATTTGAGTCAACAGGAAACAGTGACACGAAAGGCTTCGCAGCAAGTGGTAGCCACAGGAGGAAATCACATTGCACCATTCCTGGGCTGGGATCAAGATGAATAAAGTCTCAGAGCAATTGTTACTGTAAATTAAAGAAACACTTGGAGGAAACAGAGTCCATGGGATCAGGTGGGCTCATTTCAAGGCTGGCCTACAGCTAGGGATTAACCCCAACAATTTCCATGCAACAGAGCTGGAGAGCTGTCCTTTTTTTCTTCTTTCTTTTTCTTTTTTGCTTTTTTGGCTTTTAAAAAAATTAATTTCTTCCATTTTCAGTTTTCCATCCATATTTGTTCACCTACTAGCAGGGCAGGGGCTGTTGGAAGCACAGCAGAGTTTGACAGCAGTTTCATTTGCCCATTGTATTTGTTCAGTGTCTTAGGGGAGGTTTGGTAGGGCTTGAAAAGAGTCCCTGACTGCAAAAACCACCAAGAAGGACAATCCACACCCTGGTTACTGCCCCTTGCAAACACTGAAATACATCCCAAGCATCACTTTAGCCCTTTGTCCTCATCAGCTCTACAAAGCTATTTTGGCTCCTCATACCTTCCCTCTGTGTCACCACAGGGGAAGAAAAAAAATCCACATTTTTACTAAGAGAGCATCCTTTCTCTCCCTGTGCCCAAAAAGGACAGTGTGATGGCCAACTTCTACCCTCTTTTAGTTAAAAGTCATAGCTGATGTCCCTCTACAACCCATGCAAGACCAAAGACTTCTGAAGACAGCTTGGGACCTCATCCACAATCACAAGGATCCAATTCCACCCCCCATCTGGCTCAGGAATTCCACTTAGTTTACATTTCATCTTTTTGGAAACAATTCATGCACACAACTCCTTAGAAAATCAGCTTTGGGCTCAATCTGAACTCACTGAGGCCAAAGGGTTTCCCCAAGAAAACAGTCATTTTTCCCTGCTTTGGCAGTTTATGCTTTGCAGAGCAGAAGGCAGGCTTTTCCAAATCATCCCCAAACAGAGACAGCTGTGCCGCTGCTTCCCAGAGAAACTTCATTGTTTCCAAAAAGAGTAGCAGAGCTTAGGGAGCTTGCAAGCAAATTATTACAAGATAATTACAAGAGCTGGCAGGCTCTCTCAGTGTTCCCAATGTTCTCCCTTCGTGGTCCACAACCCCCACACAAAGCAAATTTGCCCTAGGTCTTGCTGGGAGCGAGCAAATAAACCATGATTTCTCAGTCCTGGGCTCCAGAAAGCCACATGTCCAACTCCCCAGCAGTGCAAGTGGCCATCTGTATCTGGGTCAAGGCACTGCAAAGCACAGGATCCGGAGGAGGAATAAGAAACAGGTTTGTAACTGAATATTTATCTTTGTAGCACTAACAGAGCCACGCCACACTCTTAGATGCTGCTCTGTGAGAAAATGCCTCCCCTCCATACCCAGCCCTCAACAGAATCTATGAATTCCTGCTGGAAATGCCTCCCCTTCCACAGCCATCCCTTCACAGCATTCCCCGATTCTATGAATTCCTGTTGGAAATGCTTCCCCTCCCTCACTGTGGTCTTCAACATCCTCATGAGGGGAAGCAGAGGGGCAGGCACTGATCTCTTCTCTGTGGTGACCAGAGACAGGATGTGAGTGAATGGCTTGAAGTTGCGTCAGGGCAGGTTTAGGTTGGCTGCTAGGAAAAGGTTTTTCACCCACAGGATGGTTGGGCACTGGGGGAAGTGGTCAAAGCACCAGCCTGACAAAGCTCAAGGATGGTTTTGGTAACACTTTCAGGCACAGGGTGTGACTCTTGGGGATGGTACAGTGAAGGGCCAGGAGTTGGACTCAATGATCCTGATGGGTCCCTCCCAACTCAGCATATTCTATGATTCTATGATTCCATACCCAGCCCTTCACAGAGTCCATAGATTCCATGAATTCCTGTTGGAAATGCCTCCCTCTGTATCCTGCCCCTGGACCCTTAAGGCAGCGCTGCACCCTCACGAGCTGCCGGCTGCTCCCAGCTCCGAGGGCTAAGGAGAGCAGGCTGTCCAGGGGGGTTACACACGATTTCAGACCCAGGGAGGCTCACAGGTGTCCTGTGAACAGGCTCACCACAAAGCAGACACCACAACAACCCTTGCACAAACATGTGTGAGCACAAGAGCAGATCTGATGAGCTCAGCCCCGAATTTCCAGACAAAGCCACTCTCGCCTGACTGCAGTGGAGCAAGACAGTGACTGATGCCAGTTGAAGATTTGGTCCTTTGATTCCAAATCAGAGCAACTACATCAAGGAACATCTCTGCCCCATGCTGGCTCAGCTGGAAGCCCATGCATGTGATGGCCACGGTGTGGCTCAGCAGAGAGGCAGCAGGTTTTACAGCCATCTGCTCACCGAGCTGTGCTGCTCTGTTGAGCTGCTCTTCCTCCCTGCTTCAGCGGCTGCAGAAGTGCCTGGCAGCCCCAGGAACCACTTCTGCCTCAGGGAACCAAGCCACAGACAGCACGTCCAGCCCTGGGGCTACCCAGATGAGGGATCGCTGTGTGACGAAGCTGAAAGGCTGAGAAAGGGAAGGTTTCTTTCCTCTGCTGGTTTTCGGTGTCATTTTAAGCTACAAGGAGGTGCAGAGAAAATTAAGCCAACTCAGAATGGGCATAAGGTACACGTGGTGTCTCCTCCAGGCTGGGCAGCCGGTGAGCACATTTCTGAGAAGCTCAGCTCACTTCCCCACACCAGGCTCGTTTTCAGCTCCTGGGACAGAGTCACCAACCACTGTCACAAGCACGTGCATAGGGCAGCTATCACCCGTGATCACCCACCACACTCTGATGCTGCTGGCAGTGGGCACCACGAGGCTCCCTGTGAGGTCACTGCAGCGAGGGACACACACATGGCCCAGAGAATCATAAATGGGCTCTTGCCATTTGCATAAATAAACTCTGCAGGGTCCCTCGGGGTGAAGGCAGCCTTGGCCCTCGGATGCAGCATCAATGCCGAGCTCATTCCAGAGGAGCTCAACAATGACAACCACAAACCAGGGAGAGCTGAAGGGAGTTGTGGGTTGCCACTCGCCCCAGGGAGAAAAAAAAACAAAACAAAACAAAAAACCCTAAATCTAACTGCATCCTCCAAATTCCTGCCTCTATTTTCTTATGCACTCAGCTGAAATTTCAAGTTTATATGCTTGAGAGTTTTTGTAACAGGCAAATTCAGTAATTTGTCTGGAACAATGCATCTTGTGGGGTATTCAAGTGAACCATACACACATCCTTCCTCCTCATCCCCTCCCTGCAAGACAGCCTAATTCACAGCAGCATTACACTATCAGCTCATCTTTTCACTAAAAACTTTGACACAGCATATGAGCAAAAGGATGATTATTTGCTTGTTCATCTGTATCTGTTCTATTTGAAACAAAATAGACCCAAACTAGAAAAAAAACCACCAAAACTCAGATAAGCCAACCTATTAAAATATGTACAAAAATGTCTGGTTTTTTAACCCCAATTAAAAGACACTTTAAGCATCATTAAAATAAAATACTAAAAGGGTACAAAACAAATTGAAAGATGAAGCAAAACAAAATCTTCCCCTCCGGACCTTCTAAAATGGTATGGAAAACTACATAAACACTCCTTCCCACCTGAAAGATTAAAAAAATCAAAGGACTGTCTGAACTTAGAAGGGTATAAATTGAGAAATAAGGAACTAGAGTATATCACACTACAGACATCACCTGTTAATCAAAGATTTATAGGACACCTGCACCCCTCAGCTGGCTGCTGGCATCTTGGTGTCTCAGAAAAGAATAGCCCTGTAAATATCACGCTTTCTTTACAGCCCTCAGTTCAGAAAAAGGTTACTGAAATTGGTGTTTTCAGTTTGGAGGGACCAACCTGCAACAGCTCTGTCCTGTTTTACAAAATACTGAGCTCTGCAATAACTGCTGTCTCAGGCAGGGCTGGGGAGGGCTAGAGACCTCTACAAGCTCAGCCAAAGGTCTTCAGGAAAACTAAGGGTGCCAAAACACCCAAAAGCCACTTGGAAACAGTTTGCTGTGAGGGTCTGTGGATCACCTCACCTTAAACATCACCTGGAAAGCAAAATGGATTCAAAGAGACTGAAACCTAAGGCACCACTGGCTCACACTTCAGTTAGTTACCTCTGAACTTTGATTGCCTTGGTTTTTTTCTTCCCCTTCCTCCTCAATACTGACTGGCACCTGCTTGCTCAGACTGCTTGAGAGCTGCTTCCATTTCGACCCCTTTTTATGCCACAACTTCCTTGATTTTAAGGCCAAAAAAATTAGTTTCACATACTGTGGCTAACCATAGGCAACACACTTGGCTACCCTTGCACTGAGCTCGATGATTTGTCCAAGCTACAGTCTCTCCCCTACACCACTGCAGATGGAGACAGGGATTTATATCAGCTTCATAAAAATGCAAGTATCCAAAGTCCCTCAACCATTTGGGGTCAGAAAGTGACACTGGGGAGCTACGACACGACGATGGCAGCTGACCCTTCCAACCCTCCAGCTCATGTTTTCACCTCAGCTCGCACCGCCCTCAGCATGCAGCCCAAGTGTGGACACACAGCAAAGTTCACAGATTAGAGTCAGAAATGTCAGTCTGATCTTGTTTCACCTCCTGCCTGCAAAAAATCCCAGCCTCGAATGCTCCTGCAATGAAGTGACCACTGTAAGGTGTCCCTGCACATGTCAGAAAAAAAGCTCCAGTGTCTGCAGAAAAGCATCCAAGAAGGGCATTTGGCTGTCACATGAATTCACGCATGGAGTTGTGCCTCCACGAGATGCCAGAGAGGGAATGCTGGGGGTTCAGAGCCTGGGAGTGGATCAAAGCCATCCTCTCTGCTCCCAAAGGGCTCCCTCTCAGTGCCTTTCAAAGAGAACATCAAAGAGGCCTCGCTGCTTCCTGAACGCCCACCAGCGCACTCCAAAGTCTGTGTCAGGGCACTTGCTCATCTCCCAGAGCCCCGGGAGGCTCTTGCTGCCTCTCCACCTCCCTCACCACCTCCACATCGGGCTCTGCCCTGCGCTTTACCCTTGTGCTGACACTGGAGTGGCTGGTGGACAACCAGGCTGATGGTGGAGATCCCCTGGAGGGACCACGGCCAAGGACTCCCCTGGACGTACAAGGGCATTTGACCTCCCTTGTGACACCTGGGGGCAAGGGGTGGGTGAGCTGCCACTTCTCAGTGCCACCACTTTGGCTCGCGGGCCCTCACTTGAAAATGACGACCCTGTTGAAGACTCCAGGTCAGCTCTGACACTGCTGGGAAGTGAAATACAGGCTCGTCTCTCTAAACAACTGCGTGACCCGTGACAAGATGACCACGCTGACCCTGGCAGAACTGCCTGAGTGCCCCAAGAGTCAGAGGCGATTTGGAGAAATCTTCTTCCACGCAGAGTGCACGACATCAGCCTACAGGCAGCAAAGGGGACAAAAACTGTGCGCCAAACAGCAGGCTGCCCTCGTAAAATGGGCCCAATTCCATGATTATACTGTCCTGGAGTCCCAGGCCAACCCTGCCTGGCTTAAATAGCACCCCTGCTCGTTATTATCTTGAAGGACGCTCGTTATAGAAAATCATGTCCCTCTGCCAAGTTCTTGTGTCTCACTATTTTTGGAACAACAGGGGCAGGCTCTGAGCCTCAGCAACTGTCAGCAGAGCCAGAGGGAAAGCAAATCCATATAATGATCAGGCTGTCTGACGGGGACAGTGCTGGGAACAGCACTGCCTGAGGGACAGTCCCCTGGAAGGACCCTTTGGTCATGAGAAAAGGGATAAGGGCAATAAACATAAAACCCAGAAGCTATTCCACACCATTTGCATGGGAAGCTGATCTCCCCCAGCCCTTTTCATTCTCATGCATATGAGTGGAGACAAAAGAATTTAAAAGCAAACCACCTGTGCAAGAAGGATGGCTCCTAAACCCCAAAGAAGACAGGACCTACTTAGTGCAAACTGATTTTAATTAAAACATTCCAGGATTCACATTCCCCAGGATTACATTACTGACTTAGCTACTTGTACATATAGCCTCTTTCACCCCTTCTAGGTCAGTTTTGTTGAGGTGTTTGATGACATCAGTGTCAGGTAAAAGGAAACAAACAGTTTTGGGTGCTTGTGACCCCTAATGCAGGATCCACGATTATCCACAGGTCCCAGCACCTGTCAGCAACTCACAGATTACTGGAGCAGAAGCATAATCCCCTGACACTAAAGAATTATTCTAAGGCCCTAGAAAAAGCAAAGGTAAATGGCTTAGGCAAGGTGGAAATCTCCTACAGCAAGGCCATCAATTTTTTAAAAAATGAAAAAGTTAAAAAAAAACTGAGAGATGGTGAGCAAGGAAGACCTCCCACAGATGCAGCTAGAGCAGGACTGAAATTGCCCCCCTGCAATGGAGCAGTTGGACCCTTTCCTTGCATTTCACAGGAAAGAAATCCAGAGGTGCAAGTCCAAAACTGCCCAGCCCAGTGCTGGGCACACAGATGGCTGCGTCCAGCCCGCTGAGCAGCTGATATTTCATCTTTAGGCTCTGAAAACTGTGACCCACACAAGGCAGAGCCAGTCCTTGCAGCTCCTACCACCTAGTGGCTGCAGGATCCAGCCCTGGTGGAGCGAGGAGCCTGCCTGGAGGTCAGGCAGCCTCAGCCCACACTGGGCAAATAAAGCTGCCCTTGCTGCTGGGCATCACTTGTGCTGCAGCTGAGACTAAAGCAGGCTCACACTGAGCACAGAGGCAGCACAGGACAACAGAAAATCTTTTTGAAAACCATCAGCAGCTAATGTAAGCTCAGAAAAACCTCAGCCAGCTCTAAAATAGGCAAGCAGAAGTAGCAGCAGTATAGATGAACTCCGGTAATGCATTTCTGTTTCGGGTCTTTGTGGGGCTCAGCTGATCACAGAATCACAGAATGGCTTGGGTTGGAAGGGATGTTAAAGAGCATATAGTTCTAACCCTATTTATATATATATATAATGTTTCATACATACATATTTTCTGCCAAGTTCTTGTTAATGCAGGGGTTATCCCCATGCCGTACAAAGAATAAGCAGAAATGCCAAGTTTGTATCAGCCTGGTTAAGCCCTCCTGGAAGGATTCAGTCCAGTGAATATCTTGATGTTGCAATCATTTGTCTACTACAGCAAAGGGGTTTAATTCTGCTTTTATAAGCAACTTAAATCTGGTTATTCTGGATTGAAGTGGGTGTCACTGAATGCAGACCATGGGCAAAAGACGTCATGAACCACCTTAATTTGAAATCTACATTTTTTTGTAAACGCTTCCCTTTTTGGTGTTGTTTATCATCAGAGGGAAGTGGTTTTCTGTTACAGACAATCCAGACAATGTAGCAAAGTGGGATTCAAGTAAAAGAGGAACCCAGGAAAGACTGGAAATAGCAGGGTTCTGCTACACAAGCACCACTCCCTTGGCACCATTTCAAGGACTGACCATCTCTGTGTTCAAGGCACCAAGGGCTGAGGGGTTCTTCCCTCTGCTCCTCTGATGACAAGCTGGTCCAGAAATTCCTGTTCCAGGCTGCTCTGCTGTTTAGCAACTCCTTTTCGTTTCTAGTCTAACTGTACCCATGGCCAGTCTAGACTTATTTAATCTCAGCCAGCCTCTTGACAGCTTTGTTTCCCTCCTCAGTGTTTGACATCTGCAGACATCAATCAGATCCTCTTTTTGCTTTCCATTTGATAGTCTAAACAGGCTGAGCTCTCCCCTTTTCTTCCTCTTTGCAAAAGACTCTGCAATTACTTCACCAGCCCAGAAGACCTTGCCTGCACCCACAGCAGATTGTATTCAATTTTTCTGAACATGACAGACAGTGCTCACACAGTGACCTTGAGTCTTCCCTAAGTTCACGGGAAACACTCTGCACAGCCCAGGAGCACACTTGCTATTTTCACAGCTACACTGCAAATTCAGTCAGCAAAGCCATAGCAAAGGCCATAGCAGCAAGTGGCAAAACCCACATTTGACCTCTAACAGAACACATCAACACTGGACATTTCTGATATTTCAGGAAAGCCATTACAAGTTGAAATACCATGAAATAAAAGTTTTCTTGGCTACTAGTGACAACAGTGAGCTTTAAGTTTCAATTCTGCTACACAGCACAGCTGCTCTGTGCACCATGTGAGCCATGTATTAAATAAAAACCCAACACAGACCATCTCCTTTCTATTAGATGAGTCTACTCAAGGGCTCCACCCTAAATGAGCACAGCTCTTCACCTCCATAGCTGGCTGGTGCATCACCCCAGTGAAAAGAGAAATTGGTGGGTGGCAGAATACATTTGTCTGCTCTTTTTTTGTTTGTTTGTTTTTTTTGAAGTATTTTGGGTTTATGTAGGAGGAGCAAAGCTGCAATTAGAAGGGCAAGTTTCTCCTGCCTCGGTTCTAAGAGGAAAACAAGCTCTACTGCCCTTTAGCAAAGAACAAAATGCAACTGGAAAGGAGCCCAGGCAGTTTTGAAGAGCTACACTGCAGAAAATGCTTTGGTCCTAATAACAGCTTAGCTGAGGGCCTCCCAAATTCACCTTGCCATACATGGCTGTGGCCACTGCCTCCATCTCAGCCACTCTTCCTTCCCCCACCCACACCAGCAAGAGGCTCCCAGACAGCAGCACACCCCAAATGAGGCTCCCAGCCAGGCACTCAGCCCATGCCAGCCCTCCACTGAGGTACACAGGGCACAAGTGACAGCAATGCTGCCATTTGTCTTCTCTACACAAAAAGAAATACCAGCTCTACATGGATCTGGCTCAGTGTCCACCCATGTCAGGCAGACCCTTTCTGGTAAATCCAGAAGGATCTTTTGTTCAGTTCTGAGCAGTCTGCAAAGGCTGGCAGAGACAGCAGGCTAACCCTGGTTCCAAGCGCAAATATTTAAGTTCGCAGAAAATTCAATGCAAATACAGTCCTGATAAAAATTCAGGCAGCAACAGAGCAGAGCCTGAGATCCCACAGCAACCAGAGGACACTGCAGGTGTGTAGATATTTGCACTGCAAAACATTCAATGGCACGGAGATGTTTCTAGGGAAGACACAAAGAAAGGCTTTGTGCCTTACCAATTTGTTAGGAAGCTTAGAAAAAGCCAGGATTTTGTTTGCCAAATGCCCAGCAGATGTTAGAGGTGGAATATAGCAGAGTGCTCTGTTCATCCTTGAGCAGAGAGGTTTCTCCTGGATCCGAGGTGGGCATTTATAACAGGCCAGGGGCCAAATACACAGCAGGGCTCCTCATGCCAGCCAGTGCCAGGAGGAAGGCTGGCCACTGCCTGGGCCATACTTACAGGAGTCTGGAAGCAACAGTAGAGCTTGGTGAGGAAGGGGTGGTTCCGTGCTAAGGACAGGATGCGTTTCTCAGTCATGGTGCATTCAACATCGTCATCCTGGAGAATGACGTCCTTCTTCAGCACCTTCACTGCATACAGCTGCCCACTCTCTTTCATCTTGGCAAGCATCACCTAAACCAAAAGGGAGTGTGAATGGCGATGGCTGAGCCCTCTGAGCAGCACAGAGCCTCTCACACCTTCCCAGGCAGCAAAGGTCATTTATCTCATGACCAGGCTTGTGGACCAAAGTGAGTCAGCCTGCTAGCAAGGGCATCAGTGTACAATCAGTGGCACACACTGCAGCCTGCAGCAGCCTGCTCTGCACAGAAATACCCACACACACTGCTCCAGTGGCTGGCACAGGGCTGGCTGGTTGAAGCTCACCCGCTGTGCCAGGACAAACTGCCTGAGCAGTGCCATTCGTCCTACCTCCTTCCTCAGTTAGAAAACTCAAACACAAACTCTTTCCCATCAGGTTCATGGCAAAGCAAAGATACAAAAGCACCATCTCACTGCATTTTGAAACCACTGCCTTGTTGCCTTTAAAGGAAAAGTCTTTACATGCTCCAAGAAATGCTGCCCAAACGAGTGTTAACACACACTTGCAGCTCCTGGTATGGGCCCTGGCATGCAGCTGTTCCTTCAGGTATTAACTTCTTTCTTTTTTGTGATATCCAAATCTTCACTTTGCTGTCAGCTTTCCTTCTCTCCCTGCTCTCTGCAACCAACTTTGTTGCATAAAGCAAGTACCACTTAGTACTTGCTCTGGAGTACCACTGGACAGCCTGTGTGCCATGTTATGAAATCACTTCACCCATCTTGAGGCTTCTTAAATAAGGAACGGGGTTTCTCACAACAGAGCCACAAGTTACTCTCACCTTTCCAAAGCTTCCCTTTCCCAATACACGAAGGAAAGTTAAGTCTTTGATCCCAAGTTTGCTTTCTGAAGTTTCACTAATGTTGTTGCCATCCTTCAGGCTGCCTTTTCCCTGATGCTTCAATGTCGATCTCGAAACCAGTTTCTGCAGAAGAAAGCAAAGAAGCGTCAGTCTGCATAGGAATTGTACTTCTGCCTCAGAGGTGCTCACAGGTGGTCAGCCCACCAACCAGGGCACTTGGAGCCTGTTCAGGAGCAATTTATGGCTACTGGGACAGAAAGTGTGCTGGTAGCATCACAAGCTGCCATGTGTGAGCAGCCAAACTCAGCACTGCTCAGGGCTGTGCTGAGATGTCAGCATCAGCTCCTGACCAGGGCATTTCAGGGTGTAATCCCACTGCTCAGCAGATCACAGATCATCACAGAACATGCTGAGGTGGAAGGATCATCAAGTTCAACTCCTGGCCCTGCACAGGACCATCCCCAAGAGCCAAGAGGCAAGGCTGACTCTCTCCAGCCTTATTCCCCACAAAAACAAAGGAGAATGAGTGAGGAAATCCAGGTCTCCTATCTAACAGCAAAGCAAGGAGGACTGCTTAATTTCTGCAACAGGCAAAGTGCTGGTGAGACCTAGAACCCTGGCAGATTTCATCTGAATTTCTCACATTTCTACCTGATTTTAGGACTTTTACTCAAAGCTCAGTTCAGCGGGACCTCAACTTCAAAACATGCTTCTTTCTCCCATAGGGGCTGCTGGCTTGCTCCACTGCTCTAAATTCGATGGAAAGCTGTTCATTCCCTTCATTCCCATTCCAGCACTGAGGTGCTGCATGTTCAGGAGTTGTACCAGTAATAGCACACATTTCTAGAGCTCATAATTTTGAAGTACACAAAGATCAAGCCAACCTCCAGTGCCCTCTGCTCACAGCTCTCTGGGCATGCATGTGCATACAAAGGAGCACTTCGGTTCAGGTTATCGGTCTGAACAAAGTCACACGGACTTCGTGAGCTCCATCTTGTGACTACTGTGGTGTACAGCAAAGCTCCTCCTGCACAGGAGACTTGGCACCGTGGGCAAAGCAGGAGCAGTCACAGAAGCACAGAATGGTTTGGGTTGCAATGACCCTTCAAGACCATCGAGCTCCAACTCCCAGCCATGGGCAGCGACACCTTCCACTAGATCAGGTTGCTCCAAGCCCCACCCAGTCTGACCTTGAACACTTCCAGGATGGGACAATCGCAGCTTCTCTGGGCAACCTGTGTCAGGGCCTCACCAGCCCAACAGTAAAGAATTTCTTTCTAATGTATTATCTAAATCCACCCTCATTCAGCTTAAAGCCATTCAGGGCTGTCCCGCAGCACAGTCTGAACACTTTCCTAGACCCTTAGATCTCGAATAACAAGAAGAGATCATTAAACACCAAGCAGAGATTTTTTATTTTTTTTCCTGTTTTCATCTCCCTTTGATGCGCAGATGATGCAAACAACAAGTGTTAACAAATGCTGATTTTTGCAGAATGGGGAAGGGAGTGTGGGATTTCCCTGTAAATCCCAGGATAACTGTCCCCCGAACTGCTACGGGGAGAACAGCAAAGGTAAGAGTCTGCTGTGAACCACCTAAAATCAAAAGGGGCAGCACAGCCTAATGACCCTGCTAGGCTGATACAGCATGATGTGGCTAATCAATGTGGCTGGATAATTGTATGAGAAGCTTTAGCACGTCTGGAAATTATGTTTTGGGTTTTAATATTTTCTCTTTGTTCTACTGACAGGGACCACAGATTTTTGGCCAGGGAGGTAGTGAAGACTGAAATGGTTTCCCTGAAATCCCACAGAAAAACAGTGATGAAGCTAGGAAGAGAAATAAGCTTCTTCATGAGCTCTTTTCTTCTATCACAAGCCACATATGCAGAGAACATTTACACTTGTAGTAAAAATTAAAGAATGCACGACATGAATTATATTGATCACTAATTAGTTAGGGTTCTTTTTCTGCTCTTGTTTGTGACAAGCAGATAAAAGAGTGCCCTATGGGAAGCCTCTGCCCTCTCCTGCACCCGTATAAAGACTAAGTTGTAAATATTTTAAATAGAGAAGGAAAAAAAAAAAATAAAAGACTCACCGAATTTGGGGAAATGCTTCCTGGTTGCAGACCCATACAGGCCAAGGTTTTTGCAAGCTCTGCTGAGTTCACCCCACAGTTTGGAGCAACATTTGCTTGGCATCGGATGTGGACATTCATTTTACAGACTGATGGGATGGAAATCAAAAGCAAAGGAACAATTAAAATAACTCGGAGGGATTTACTGCTGAGAAACAATTTAGCAATTCTGTTTCAGGAAATACACCCATCTGGATCTACTCTTTGTCTTTAAACTAGTGGGATTTTTGCCACTGATCTAAGTAGAAGCAAAATTAGGACTCTTGTAAGAGAATAAACTCCTGAAAACCAGGAATAGACTCCAAACTCTCCAAGAAGGATGCCACATTGCCTAAAGCTTTCCATAAGCATGTATCTTTGAGGTACGTAACTACCATCACAGCTATACCTGTAAGTACAAATTAGCATTTATAATGCCACAAAATTCACCACAAACGTCCCCTGCATTTTCATGTATCTAATTTTAAAGACAGTGGGAAACAAAAATCATTCTTGGTTCAACTCATAGGCACACATACACCCTCTTGTGGGAGGTGAAGGCAAGGATTTTACAGTTTGGAGCACTGAAACAAAAACGTAGCACCAGGACATGCTTAGTCATCAATTAACAGACAGGGTAGTCACCCTAAAGCAATGACCTTTTTTCCCCCTCAGATGCCTTTTCACGGCCTTATCTCATTAGCTGAGGAAAAACCTTCAGGTAAAGGGAAAATATGAATGCAGGAAGCAGAATACTTTTAATAATGCAAGTTAAACAAAGCTGTTCTGAGAGCACAAAGTAGAGTCCTTCCGGCAGCCAGAGATTAAAAAGGAAATCAGCGTTTTTTTTAAGTCTTACGAAGGTGAATATTCATTGCTCAGCTTTCTCCTGAAGGTTGCACAAATCAAGCTCACACAGTGCACCAAGGGTCTAAAAATAAATGTAGTTTGTGGAAAGACAACAGTGAGAAGCTGCTCACTTTTACACTGCAGACCCTGTCTCATGATCCCCCAGAGCAAGGAGCCACAGTGGTCACAGAACGTCGGGACTTTGTAGTTGTGGATGCTGAATTTATGAGGAATGTTGATCCCAAACCTCTGTTCAGCCACCTGAGGCACCAAAAGGAAAGCACAGGTTTAAAATTCAAATACATATATATATGCTGGTGTTCATTTACATACAGGCATTTAAATGCAAACCTAAGAAAATAATTTCTAGTCAGAAAATGTCCTGATCCATCACCTCACTGAGGTTTACTGCAGGTGAATACTGAATTAACATCCTCACCTGCTGTGAGCCAGCCCTGCTCTCCCTGCTGCCCAGGCCAGACTACCTGGCAAAGCAGATTTTAAAATAAGGGCTGCCTAGCCAGTTTGAAATTCTAAAAGAAAAGTTAGTATTAGAAGTGTGGATTACCTCAAAACAAACCAATCCCACTGCAGTGTGAGCTACAGCATTTTGCTATCACACAGTTATGAAATTATTTACTTGTATACTATGTGCAAAAATATGTAACTTCAGGTCAAACTGTTGATTCTATTAAATTTAATATAGAATAGCTTTCACAGCTCCTCCTAAAATTCTCATTCCTCTTCTCACCCTCCTTGTTGTTAACAGGCTTTCCTTTCAGGCACATATTTCACTTTATCACTTGCACTCATCCCCTTTTTAACCTTGTTCTTTTCCAATTGTAAATCATTCACATCTCAAGGACACCTTTAAAAAAATGTTCCAATGGCTGAAGAAACCAGTCCCGGTTTATCACTTTTCATTTTTTACTTCGATCACTTTTTACTTTGTTTCTCAACATGCAGATCTTGGAAAGCTGAGATGGAACCCACAGCTCCATAAAGTCAGGGGTGTGACTGGAACATGAGGCTTAAAGTGAGCAGTCCCTGCCCACCTTTGCCTTCTTTTCAAGTAGTTTAAATGTGTTATAAAACCTTCATAATCCCAAGAGAGGGGCGAGGACATTCACTATTTAGCTTGCACTTTACCCTTAGGCTTTTTAACTCATTTTCATCTGGCTTGTCAATGGGTCATTTTAAGGAGTTCAGCTCAGCAGTTTGGAGACAAGAAATAACAAACAAAAGCCATTGCATGGCACATAACACAGAGCTGCCTCATGAATAAATAGATTTGATTTGATTTTTCCTCAAACAGTTACTGAACCATTTCCAGTTCCAGAAATGAGACGTGAAATGCACCAGGCAGTGTTAGGTGGGGACGTTACTCCCATCAAACACAGCCAAAACTAGCAAGAAGGAAAACCTTCAGAATTACAAGTTATGCAAGGGGTCTTTATTACAACATATTTCATAGAGCAAAGGTGTGGAGCGACAACCAAATGGGCCCTTCAGGCAATCAGAAAAGAAAAAAGAGGCAAAACAAAGACCAGTGGTTGGCCAGGGAAATTCACATTAAGAACTAGGCACCAAATTTTGATTGCACCATAGTTAACCATGCAAGAAAATTACCAAGGACACAAATGGATTTGCTACTTTTTGATATCTTCCAGTGAAGATATCCTGACTTTTTAAACCATGTGCTAGTCCAAACAGTTAATGGCATCGACAGAAGAACAACTGGAAGACATTGCATGGCCTTCATCCATGTCTCTATCCCTCTTTATCACTTTTAAACCCATGAATAAAGATAACATAGAGTAAATTCTGCCATAGGACAACCCCAGCAGCCCAGACAACCCCAGACAAAGCATGATGACCCAAAATAACCCACATGACTTTACCTTGAGATCGTTCTTGTTAGTATTGTTTTGGCATGTGCAAGCTGTGACAATGAGGTGATGGCAGCGCTTGTGTACAACACAGGTGCACACTAGGAAATAAAAGAGGCAGGCTGAAAAGAGCCCTTGGAAGACTCAGAACACATCCACCCAGCAGCTGGGGTCCTTAAGGCTCAGCTGCACCATCAGCACACGTAAAGACAAGAAAAATAATCGGTGGCTTGGAATTAACAACAGATCTGGAGATGTACCTTCAACCCACTGCAACAGAAATTCTGCACTGGATCATTCACACAGCCTGGAAAACAGCTGCCTACATCAAATAGGGGTGATGGACACAGAAGTAACAGTGTAGCTTCTCAAACTACTCAAAAAATGCTGTTGAAATAATTATCCAGGGAAGAGTGTTTAACACAGCAATACTCATTTTGTTTACATGCAGCTTCTTTTCACAGGAGGACACCATGCTATAAAATACATATATATAATTTATATATATATATATATTATATTTTGTTACATTTTGTTATAATATAATATATTATATTTTGTTCTGGTTCCCATCAAGGACCAACATGGCGTAATCACCTCCCTGGTGCTTTCTCATGCAGTGCAGACCACACATGGCAAGAGGAACCCAATCCTTGGCACCAGGAATAGGTATATATATATTATATTGCACAAGAACAGGCTATGTGAGGCTACACTGAATGACCATACACCCGTGAAGCAGGTAATTCTGGAAAAAAGGGAAAGCCAAAAAAAAAGGGTAGAACAATTAAATGCAAACAAGCATCACATACATCTCTATGGCCGATCAGCCAAACCATGCACTCAGACAGAATGCCAACCCACGAGGCTACCCTTGGAAGTCACAAACTCCCTAATTTTACTTCGTTGAACTTCACAGGGAGAGAAAGGAAAAAGGGTGGGCCATTCCAGCAGAGTATTTTGTGTCCCAATACCAGCTGAGCACTGTCCTGAAGGGACCCTGGGTGCCTCAGCCCAGCTGGGTGTTGCATGTAGCCAGCAGCTCAGTGGACTTGCACAGGACCAAACAGCAACTGCACACCCAGCTGTTTGCAGGAATGAAGGTGACTGCTCCTGCAGCCATGCAAACCTGACAGGGGCACAAAAGCACAGGTCTGGCTGCCTGGGGAGGAAGAGGAGTGGTGACTCCAGAGCAGCTCACAGCTGCAGGATGTCCCAGCAGCACGGAAAGCACTCCCGAAACAGCACATCCTGCACATGCACCATGCAGGAGCAGAGCACCTTACCTTGGCACTGGTATCCCTGCTTCCCAAACACGCCCCTGGCCAAGACAAAACATGGACACAATTTAACAGCAGAAGGACGGGTATCTCACAGACTGTTTACAGCAGACAGAGCCTAAATTCAAGAAGATCCCAAATTACCAGATGCCACGGCAGGGCTGCCCAGCAGCAGTGGTGCAATGTAGCACAAGGGTGTGAGAGCACAGCAGAGCACTGCACAGACTGTGGCTCAAGGGCAGGCTGCCATTGTGCCTGTATTCCCCATATTCCCCCTCACTCTAGTTTCTCAAATACCTCACTTCATTACAACACACACCACACACATTAGACTGATCCCAGCAGCCCACACCCCGTTATTATCTCTCCTACTCCATGTTCTTTTGAGACATATCTACGTTTTTCTCCCTTCTCTGCCTACTCCTCCACGTGCATCACCCCACACCTCACACCTCTCTGATGGCTTTTCTGTTCTCAGGAATTTTCTCTCAACTTTCAAGCAACTTGTTTTTTTCTCAGTGTAATCTCAACACTCCACTCCAGAGTGGGGTCTTTCTTCAGGTTGCCTCGTTAGTTTTTTCTCCCTTGAAATAACATCTGTGGTTACAAGGGAGGGACACTGCCCCATCCCCACACCAGCCCAGTTTGCTTCCAGCATCCAAGATACCCATCACCTCTGGCCTGCCTGCAACAGACTCCAGTTTGCAGCATAAATGTACCCTGCCAAACCTAATGGCTAAGGGGCATCACACCAGCGACCCCGGGTAAAGTGCTAAGTGACCGATCCAGGACTGGGGGTGACTGTCCCCAGAACACAAGGGACTGGGAAGCTCCAGGACAGGGTGTTTGAGCTGTTCTTACCAGATGAACTCCCTGCAGTGAGAGCAGTAGGTGGGCTGGCGCAGGTAGGTGGCCATGAACTTGTGCCCGTTCACCTGGTGCACCCGCCGCCGCATTGCCCGCTGCCGCTTCCGAGTGAGGTTCTTGAAGATCCGATCCCTCTGCAGAGTCCCTGTGTGGGGGGAGAAGGAGAGGAAAGGACAACAAAACATTAGGATCATCACACACAGTTATTACTCCTGGTTTTGCTATGGTCTTCAGTTTGGGCCCCCAACACGAGGAGGATGCGGACCTGTTGAAGCAAGCCCTGAGATGGCCATGGAGATGATGCCAGGGCTGGAGCCCCTCTGCTGTGGAGCCAGCCTGGGAGAGCTGGGACTGCTTAGCCTGGAGAAGAGGAGGCTCTGGGGTGACCTTAGAGCCCCTTCCAGTACCTTCTCAGAGGCTACAAGAGAGCTGGAGAGGGACTTTTGACAAGGGCAGAGAAGGGAGAATGGTTTCACACTGAAAGAGAGGAGGTTTAGATTGGGTATTTTGAAGAAAGTAACGACTGTGAGGGTGGTGAGGCCCTGGCACAGAAGCTGTGGCAGCCCCATCCCTGGCAGTGTTCCAGGCCAGGCTGGATGGGGCTTGGAGAAACCTGGCCTGGTGGAAGGTGTCCCTGCCCATGGCAGAGGGCTGGAATTAGATGATCTTTAAGGTCCCTTCCAGCACAAACTGTTCTGTGATTCTATGATAAAATATTTTCAAAAGCCACAATTACATCCCTGGTTTAGAAGTCAGGGGACTGTGGTCTAGAGCAAGGATGGCATCTGGGACAGGTACAGAACTGAACTGGCCCCTTCAGCTCAAAATTACATTTTTCATCTAGAAATATCTGCCTTTTCCCCTTCTTCTCACAACTCTCCCATGCTGGAACATGCCACTAAGCTATTAACTCACCAGCTGCAAACAGACCAGAAGCTCAAGGCTAATGAGTTGTTATAACTCACAGCTTTTTGGGCAGTAACTCCTGCAAACACAACTACATGTAACCAACTGACCAGCACCCTGCTTGCTGAGTGAAAGCAGTGCCTCGCTTGGTGAACGGTGCTCATCCACCTTTGGTGTTCTCATGCTACACCTCTGTCTCACTATTTGCATAATGTTTTCTTTCTGTATTGGATAAAAAAAAGCATAGCCTACTTTTTCAATGATAATTAGCTGTTTGATATATGCCATATTCAGCTTTCTTTAAAAGGTTCATTTTCCAAAGGTTAGGTAATATTGGATAGTTCTGGAAAGTAGAGACCCAGGAACTGCTGACATTCAAATCTGAATTGTCCCAAAACTTAATTTTAGAACATAACAGACTCTATTTTAGTTGAAAGGGACCTACAACAATGATCTAGTCCAACTGTCTGACCCCTTCAGAATGGACCAAAAGTTAATATACTTTAAGAGCATTGTTCAAATGCCTCCTAAACATGACAGGCTGTGGGCACTGACCACCTGTCTACTGTTCCAATGTCTGAACCACCTCTTGTTAAAGAAATGCTTCCTAATGCCCAGTCTAAACCTCCTCTGATGCAATTTAATATCTCAATTTAATTATCTATCAATATAATTTAATCTTTTTTACTGGGTTTAGTTCAGCCACATAACAATTTCCTAGCAAAGTTCAATTTCCACAGAACAAGTGCCTCTCAAAAGGCAGAAGTGAGATCTTGATCAAGAGAGCCATTCCCATTTGGCAGCATCCATCCAAACTGCATATCCCAGACAGCTGGTCTCTGGGATCCTCACACAGACCTGCTCAGACTCAGCTGAGCTTCCCAGATCAAAGCCTCATCTGGGGCACACTTGCCTCAGAAGAAAGAAATGAAATTTGGAGTTTTCAAGTTAATTACTTTGCAAAGTAAAGGCCCTGAAAACAAGGGCATTTGGCAGGGGGACATACCAGAGTCTTCTAGAGGTGATCATGCACCAACGCATGTGTTCAGGACTCTTGTTTTGAGCATGGACTGGATGCAAGACAAAAGCCAGCTCTTCCCAAAGCCTCAGCATGGATATAATGCCACAGGAAAGGACGGGCAATCTGTAAACTCCCAGAGTGGGGGATCAGCAGCAGGACCCAAACACAGCTGTCACCGTCCCACGTATCTTCCCACAAAAAGGGGGCAGAGAATTCCCTGCTTTCAACTGGCTTTGCTGATTAACCACGGGGAGGAGGGGGTGGTGGAAATAGAGGAAAAGCTGTCAACCTGATCAAGGCCTGAAATGTAGGAATCCCACATCACAGGCGTATTTCCCAGTTCTCTTTGTAGGAGTTGAGATAAGGGAAACCATCCTGTCAGTACTGAGCCCAGCCACTTCAAGGGGCTGTGAGCCGCAGGACGTGTTCCTCTTGGTACTCTTACTCCAGGTTTAGCAGCAAAGCCAACTGTGAAACTCAGGGGTTTTTTTCTGCTGTGTTCTCCCAGCCATTTGTGCGTGTGTCCCTTCCATGGGCACTGATGGAAACCTCCTGCCCGATGGCATCGCTGCCACACGGAGCACAGCTTGACGTTGGGACAGCTTGTATTTATTTTTTAAATGGAATCACATGCTCTAAATTAGGATTTTCCCATTTAAACACACCAAGAAAAAGGATGTGGTAAGGCTGATCCAAGCACTTAACAGAAACCTGCTTTCTTCAGTGCAGAGATCCAAGCAGCTGGGCAGAGACTGGTGCAGGAGAGCCTGCCTTTGTAGGGAAGTGCTTAAACATGTTTCATTCCCACTGAGGTCAGCAGGAGTCACTGGACCACAGGAATTGCCAGACTGAATCAGAACATCGGTCCATCCAGTTCAGCATCCTGCCTCTTCTGTCAGTGGGCAACCAGAAACACATGACAGCAAGATGGAGGAGCTCTGCAGCTGGGAGATAATTCGCCTCTTTCCCACACACAAGATGTAATTTTGATCTCCAGAAGTGAGATCTGATTTGAGGAGGTTTAGTATTCCTTTCAAACATTCAATCATCATTGCACAAGTTCAACTGCCTTGTTATCTACCACAGGAAACATGCCCAAGAAGAACATCAAGAGGTCAACCAAAAGGCCCTCAGAAAGGAAGATCAAGAGGTAGTTGCTTCGCTGAGCTCAAGCCTCCTGCAACTTCATGTGAGAACAAAAAAAAAAATTCCTTACACTATTACAGAACATGCCCGACTTCAAATTCAAGAGAACATCACTTTGATCTAGGCTTAAGCAAACACTTAACTGTTTTTCCTGGATCAGGGCCAAACACCTCAACTGGCAATGCGTCCTGTACTGGTGTTCAGCATGTACAGGAGAATGTCTGAGGCATGGAAAGGGAAGCACAGGGTTTGAGTGGGTTGTGAGCACATAAGTAAATCACCTAAAGAAGCAATCCAGTTACCAGCTTGCTCCATGCCAGCTGCTCCATTAGGAGCCCAACAGCTGATGCCCTTTAAGCCCCCATTTAGCAGAGTCTAAAAGAATATGTTCCCAGTTTAGCTCCTGGACCTTCTGGTTTTGTTACAGATCCCGTCAAGGACCAGCACGGGGTAATGACCTCCCTGGTGCTTTCTCATGCAGTGCAGACCACACATGGCAAGAGGAAACCAACCCTTGGCACCAGGAATAGGAGACACTTGAAGACAGCCTGCAAAGCCACCCATGGGACACTGCTATGCACCCCTGTGGTTTGCCCAGCTTCAGACTGACTGCAATTTTGAAACAGTTCACAAAACCTAAAAAATTACAGGCACTTGCTTTTTCTTGCTGGGCAACAGAGGAAGTCACCATGCTGTCTGCACTGGTGGATCAAATTTCACATTTTTTCACACTACTTGGCTGTCAGACCCTGGTAACTTTCTGCTGATACTGCACATCTTCCAGGTGATCCTCACCCATGCTGATGTTCACCTCAACTTACATGATAACAAATCGGAGTGTTATTAAACAGGTGAGTGGCTTCAGGAAGGCCTGGATTACTTTCCATATGCCATCAACACTTTTGGGCACTATTCTTCCCATTTCCTGGTGCTGGCTCAAATGAAAGGGAGAGCTCAGCACAACCCCAGCGTACCTTGAACCCAGGTGTAGCTGCAGGAGATATAAAGCCATCAGAGACACTTTCCCAACTCCTGTTTTGGATTCTGGCCAGTTTTGTATAGGACATATATTTTCCTTCTGGACACAGAGAGCGTTTTACAAAACAAAGCCATTCTAGACCACTTAAAGAGACACAGACTTTTAAAAGCCTCTAATCTCTGGTAAAGCAACAACCACCATGAACAGCCCAAATGTCCAAATACTGCTATAAAAGCAGACAAGTAATTTCTCAGTGAAGGGAGTTTCCACATCTGTGGTTAAACTTGGACTTCTGTAACTATGGGGTATTTACCATGCCTGCTTATGTGCAAAAGTTAACTACAAAGTTCAATACTAAAGAGCCTCTTCCCCTTTCCTCCTCTCCATTCCTGAACACATGTTCATGGCAGTGGAAATTATACATGCAGCGGGAGAGGGGGATAAATAACCCACCAAGTCATCTGAGGACACGTGCAAGAACCAGCACATCCTCACCCACTTGGCAGCCTCTAACACCACCCCACCTGCCCCCTGAGCTCACCTGATCCTGCCCTTCCTGGGCAGAGATCCCCTCTTCCCCCCACATTTTGTAATCCAGGGCACTATGTCAGGTAAATCCTTACAGTGACGGCATAACTACAGTGGGAAAACAAGAGGAAGAGCTGCAGGATAAAAAACCGCTACAGTGGTGTATTTGGAACTATTTGACTCAAGTAGTTAAAGTTCGTCAGGTCTCGTTTATTGGAAATCAATCTCACCATCGTGCTATCGACCACTGCTGTAACAGCAGCATAGCAAAGGTCATCCAGGCACCTCCTCACAGTGACAGCTCTTAGTGTCATACTCCCGTATGCAACAGTGGCATTTTTCTTTGAAAGAAATAAAGATATTCAAAAAAGCCATGTAAGAAGTCTTAAATCAATAATGCTAATAGGTTAAAACTTAAGCCTCTTTTTATCAGTACCAGGAGCAATAGAGACATTATCCTCCCCTGGGAACATTGCAAGCAAGTTCCCCTTGCACTGACACATAACCACAGAGCAAAGACCAACCACTGACTTTACTGGAGTATAAAAATCAAGATAGGGGATTAAGAGACCCCTCACCTCCTGCAAGCACCGCAGCACTGAACAACAATCTCAGATCATGCTAAACGCTCTTCCAGCCTTTGCCCTAATGGCAAGTACCAGTGGGTGTTTTAGAAAAAGAATCCATAAATCAGAGCAAGTAAATGAATTCACATCCCCACCCCCTGCAGCCATCAGTGTGTAGGTGTTCTCTCAATATTTACCTAACAGTGGGCTTCCTCACATGTACTGTATGTAAACTGAGGCTTAACCAAGATGTTTATTTCCCTGGCTGGAAAACATGTAAGCTATGACAAAAATCCCTTACTAAGGTTTTGCATCTTTTAACCAGGAGTTTTATCACCATAATCCTGTGGATGGTCAAAACCATGGGAAGCCTCTCTAATTAAAATGTTACAAACACAACACAGCATTGAAGAAGCTGACATCCTGATCCTGAAAAGGGAAAAGGATTTAAATACCCTGTTCTGCTTCCCTAACATTGGTGCTGCAGAGTGAAAGCTTAGTCTCTCCAATTACAAAGGTTTTTTCAGTTCTCCTCAGAAGTAAGCTGGATGCACAAATCAGCCAGGTGGTAAACAGCCACCACCACAAAGATCACGTAAACCACACAGGGTTTTTCTCTCCCAGCAGAAGTTGGTCCTTCTGCTGCTTTTGCCACTCTGTGCACGGTCAGGTCTCTGCACTCTGCTTCCAGTCCCATGAGAGACTCCTTGCAAAGCAAACATGTGGCACATCAAACATAGGCTGGGACTTATGTTTGATCCAGCTGCTGTTTTGCCCTCTGAAACTGGATAAAGTTTTGTGTGAAGATCAGAGAAAGAGCCAGCTAAAGCTGGCTGCACTAAAAGCTGGCTGCACTATGCTGTCTTCTTGGACTTGATAGAAGAGCCAGGTTAATGGGCAGCTCATCTTCTAAGATGAGCAACCTGTCAATATTGTCTGAAAGAGTAAGAAGGAACAATGATGCTCTGAATCCAGAAAACATTTTCTCCACTCATGAGTATGAAACAGCACTATCAGCAGTCTTGAAAATGCAGACATGTAATTATGCCTGCATCAAATCACACAGAAGTGTGCAAGGCCTCTGTTTCTTGTCCAAGTGCTGAAGTAGGGCAGATCCATTTTCCTTGTTTTCTTGCCAGATGTAGGACATAAACTGATCTCAGCTCTCAGTGATTTGGGGACTGAGTCTGAAGGATGATATTTCAGTGAGGCAGCAGTGAGAACAGGATCAGTAAGGTTCACACAGCAATACTGGTGAGCATGACAGTGCTCAGCTGTTACAACAAAAGCCCATCACAGGCTTCTTTCCAAAATTACACAACGATGCCAGAGCTCTGGTGGTACCAGTAGGTAAGACAGAAAAGCACCTTTTGGAAGGTTTGGTTTTCTTCAGTCTCTTGCATTTGGCTGTAGCAGTGCCAGGGAGAGCAGGGCAGCTCTGCAGAGCTGGAGTGAACAGTGTGAGCCTGCTGGGAGCATCCACAAATTGAGGAGGGGAGATGGCTGCAAAGCCAAGGGCACAGCCTAGTGCTGAGGCTGAGGGAGGAACAGCTGCTTTTTACCTGTTTGCATAAGTTCTGTGAGAACATGAGGGAGCAGGAAGAAGGCAGCTCGAGAACCTCTAAAACAAGCACTCTGCTGCCCCTTCGAGTCTCCCGACCAGCTATGAACACCATACAAGTTATTTTGCATAGAGTTTTAATCCCAATTACCACACAGGTTTTCAGATGTGCACAGAACAGCCTTTCCACATCTGCTCTCACAAGATTTCTCTTGGAAAAGGTTTTTTGCCTAGGAAAAGCTGTTTTTAGACATTTGCTTGTGGATGTTGACAACTTTGAAGCAAGGCACCACAGCATGTTGCATGAGGCTGAAAAATGTCAGTGGGAAAGCCTTTCTCTAGTGAGTAACCACGAACTGAGCAAATAGGAGAGAGAGGGTAACAAAAGATTTCACCAGACATGAGCAACCCCAGGCTATCAGAGACCAGGCTCTCAAACAGAAATCACTGCATGCTGGATGCCAGCAAGGCTGTGTTTGAAGGCAACAGCCACTTCCCTGAATTTCCCTCTTTTTTCTCTTTACAGCCACACCACTGTGAGAGAAGGAAAGGAACAGCCCCATTTCTCACCCCATGCTTGTTTCTCTTACCATTCCATCCCTGCAAATTTTTGCATTCATTTGCAAAACCTCAGGATACATCTGTTTGCCAGAGAGACCAGGCAAACAATGGTGAAGAACTGTCTCAGCTTGCACAGAGAGGAGATTCCAGGAGAGAAGGATTTTATTTAAAAATTAGAAGAGGGATTTGAGGGAGGCAGAAGAAACCTGAGCACTGAACTGAGGCCCTCAGAGCCCCAGACTGGCACTGTGACTGGAGAGCCACTTCGTTTCTGTCCCACACTCAGCAGGACACAGTTTCAAAAAGCAAAATAAATTAGTCTGGTCATATTCCAGACAGGTGCTTCCATCAGGCTGTAGCTGAACATGGTCTTCCAGCAGAAGTAGAGTCTAAAAGTCACCCCAGCCCCACTGCTCCTTTCTCACAGTGGAGCCCTCTCCCTGCTATCACAAACCTCCCCACTCCCAAAAAAAAAACCAAACAAAAAACTAACCAAACAAAAATAACCAAAATCCAAAACCAACAAAAACAAACAAAAAAAAAACCCAAAACCACACCAAGCAAACAAACAAAAACAAAAAGAAACAACCAAAAAAAAAACCCCAAACTCCCCCAAACTTCTTACTGCATGTCTTATTAGAGCCTTAACAAACTGATTCCTCTCCCTCCTCCCCTCACAATTACAATCACTACTATTTCCTTGTGCTTTACGCAAGCCAATTTCCATTGTAAAACCTCCTGTTAGTCCTTCCCACTTACTAAACTCAAGAGTAAAACGTTGAGATGTGATTTACTAGGGAAAGAAAACATTCAAATACATTATTCATTAAAAACAGGAAAATAAAACTAACAAAGCAACTTTGATCTTTTCCATGATTAATTCATGCGCCAGAAGCCCTCTGATTTAGAAAATCTCAAACCACGCTGGCTACAGAGCAGAAGCAGCAGTGACAGAGTGACAGCATTTGAAAGTCAAAGCTCTCATCACTTGTGCAAAATCCTTGAGAAAAGCAGAACTGGTGGCAGGGAGATCCTGAACCCTCCCTGCTCCCGGCGCCTCGGGGCTCCTGCGTGTCACAACCACCAGCAGCTCACAGCTCGTGGGTGGTTCCACAGCAGGGATCACAACATGCTCTCAGGAGGCCCTGCCCACACAGGGAAGCACGAGATCCCAGTCAAACCTATTTTTAACCAAGCGCAGTTTAAAGCTATTTTTAAAGTGGATGCTCTGGGGACATCCTCCTTTTGGGCTATGGGGGCAGCTTCAGAAGTTGGCTGCTTTGGTATTGAAACAAGGGCGTCCAGGCAAGGTTTTACAATCAACTAAATCTGCTTAAAATTCACACCTTTATGTCCGTGCACTGCAATTTGCCAGAGACGTGGGTTTAACACCAGTCTCAAAGAAGGCGGTGCAGGAAAATAACACAAGACAAAACACACAAAGAAACCAGGATGAACAGAAAGCCAGGCGAAATGGGAGTATCGAGTAGCTTGTGTCCAGAGGGTGCCAAAATTTGGCAGCATTTTCACAAACAGCAACCACGTTCCTCAACTCACCAGCCATCCTTGGGATGAAAGCTCAAGCCTGGCTCACCCAGGGCACTACACCTCTCCACGAGAATGCAAACTGTATCCCAAAGCACAACTGGAATCTAGTGAGGAACAAATTAACTGGGAAAGCAAATTCAACAGGACAAGTTACACATTCCCCTTTTCCTGCCGCTGGGGGCTCTGACTGCTGTCATGAGATGCCTCAGCTTTTCCCCAGACCCTGGAGGTGCACTGGCCCTGGGCTCACCAGGCAGGATGACCAACACCTGAATCACCACCCTGCAACACCTGGATGCTCCTGGTGGACTGGTCACCCCACAGCTGCACAGCCCAAGTGGTCCAGCAGCAAATTCAGCTCTGATCACACAGGGAACTTTTGAGATCTCCATGTGACAGCTTGTTAATGAGTCCTCTAATTGCAACAGCCTCAAAAAGCAGGTTGTTTACCTTGTCGCTCTCCCACGCAGGTTCCCACGCACCATGGGCTGAGTAAGACGCCACAGCAAAGCATCTCTCAAGAAAAAAAGTTCAGCCTCTGGTTTTCCCAGTTTATTGGGAAGAGATTTGCCAAAAAGGAGCACCACTTCTCATCAACACAACCCCACGCTGGCAATGCAGCAGGGAAATAGTCAGTGCTCAGGCTGGGTATCACACAGTCCATCCTAAAACTCTCCTGCAGATGGCAGGAACCGTGAGTGCCCTGCCACACACCACACCCCTCCCAGTGCCAGGGGATTATTGGGATTTCCCAGAGGGATTTCCCAAGGGCTGCAGGCCAGGAGCTGCGCCTCCAGGAAACACAGCTGTCCCCAGCAGCTTCCCAGCAGCTAACACAGCCAGACCTGACCTATTCCCCTTCCTCATCTCCTCCCAAACATGGTTTTCACCCTGCAGTACATATTTTTCCACTTCTGAAATATGTCTCTGGGATTTCAAAAGCGGCTGTCCCCAGTCCAAACCAATACAGCTTTAAAAATACTGGCTGCCACATGGAGAGACTGTTGCTTGCCTTGGCTCAGGATCACAGAATCACAAAGGTTGGAAAAGACCCCCAAAATCATCGAGTCCAACCTTTGACCAACCATCACGTTGTCAACTAAACCACAGCACAGAGTGCCATGTCCAGTTGTTTCTTGAACTCTTCCAGGGATGGTGACTCCACCACCTCCATGGGCAGACTGGTTTCAGCAGCTCCATAACGTGGCACCCACCAGTTTTGTTCTCCCAGATGGGTGGTGGCCCTTTGCAGCAGCAAGAGCAGCAGCAGTAAGTGCATATCCTGCCTTCCTGAGGGCTCTCCCATCTCACTCCTCCCAACTAACAAACAAGCAGAGGTGGGTGAGCAGGAAGAAAGTCACTTTCTCCAATACCTTGTGAGAGACACCCAAAACCTGCACCTCTCCTCATCTTTTTTCCCAGTCCTTCAATGGGGAAGGAACACCCAGGGAGGGAATTTGTTTAAGCTCAAATGACAGGAGATGAAAGCCAGCCTGTGGTTTGATGGTCACAGCAGCCCTTATGCAGGTTTAAAAGCAGTTCTTCCCCTGCCTTCCTTCCAGCATTCCCTTCCACACAGCCATTTCCCAGCCAGCTCTGTCCCACCACACGGGACACAGGGTGCTTCTATGGCCATGATGTGCCATGATCCTCATGTGCAAGTTGTCATCAGCCCTTTTGGATGCAACACNACGGGACACAGGGTGCTTCTATGGCCAAGATGTGCCATGATCCTCAGCCCTTTTGGATGCAACATTGGACCCTTTCCCTGAAGGACTTGTTTTTCCCACTTTGCCTCCCATTCACAAGTGAAATACAGAACCAGCGTCAATGTAAGTAAAAACAGGTGTAGGACTAGACTGAGGCCCTGGATTCCTTGCTCACCACCTAAGAACTCTGAGCTGGGCAGGCTGGACAAGAAACATTTTTCTGCCTTTATCCTTGCTGACCTGCAAGTGTGATCTGCAAGTTTGTACTGTGAACATATAGGAAGGACACAATTCAGACACAAAAATTGAGCACTGCGTGATTTTTCAGAGTTTGATTTTCTAGTGGTATCCTTCAAACGAAAAGGTTTCTGGTTTTAAGGCAATTTCCTACATTTTATAAACAAACAAAATTATCACTGGAAGGAAGCTCATCTGCTGGAACTGGAACAGTCTCCCCAGTCCTGGCTCAGCAGCAAGGCTGTGGTTTCAAGCACACAGCTCCAGGGAGAGAGGAGAGCACTAACAGAGAAACACACACTTCCCAGGAAAGGTCTAACAGAGAAACACACACTTCCCAGGAAAGGTCTAACAGAGAAACACACACTTCCCAGGAAAGGTCTAACAGAGAAACACACACTTCCCAGGAAAGGTCTAACAGAGAAACACACACTTCCCAGGAAAGGTCTAACAGAGAAACACACACTTCCCAGGAAAGGTCTAACAGAGAAACACACACTTCCCAGGAAAGGTCTAACAGAGAAACACACACTTCCCAGGAAAGGTCTAACAGAGAAACACACACTTCCCAGGAAAGGTCTAACAGAGAAACACACACTTCCCAGGAAAGGTCTAACAGAGAAACACACACTTCCCAGGAAAGGTCTAACAGAGAAACACACACTTCCCAGGAAAGGTCTAACAGAGAAACACACACTTCCCAGGAAAGGTCTAACAGAGAAACACACACTTCCCAGGAAAGGTCTAACAGAGAAACACACACTTCCCAGGAAAGGTCTAACAGAGAAACACACACTTCCCAGGAAAGGTCTAACAGAGAAACACACACTTCCCAGGAAAGGTCTAACAGAGAAACACACACTTCCCAGGAAAGGTCTAACAGAGAAACACACACTTCCCAGGAAAGGTCTAACAGAGAAACACACACTTCCCAGGAAAGGTCTAACAGGGGAACACACACTTCCCAGGAAAGGACTGCGCTCTGCTGTGTGGATCAGGGCTAGCGACAGACAGACACATGTGCTCAACAAGTCTGGCAGCTAGACGGCAGAAAAGAGCTGAGATTCTGGGACTAAAAACAGTTCAAGACTCTAGCAAGAAACAGGCTTTGAAAGTGGCCACAGCTATGCTGCTGCTGCAGCCTTTCCTTGTCCCCTGCAGCTCCTCTACCACCCCTGTGGCCATATTGTCCTCCTCCCCACCTCCTTTAACCTTTCGGGCTTCTTTAATCTGCTTCTTCCTAACAACTGCTGCCCATACCTGTCCATCACCACTCCCCAGACCAGCCTCCTATTTCCTTCTATCTCTCCTTGTGTTCCTTATCTCTGTCCTTCTTCCAGACCCTTATGGAGCTACTTCTTCTCAAAGCAAGTTTTCCCAGTGTTTCCACCACTCACTGTCCTTGCCCCTTGTCTCAGCAGATGGGGCAAGGAGAGCAGGACACCTGCTCAGCCAGACCTCCTGCCTTCCTCCCTCCTCTGCCCCACTGCAGCACCCAGGGCAGTGCTGAGCTCAACAAGCAGGGAGAATTCTGGCTCAAAACCAACCACAGCCCTACTCCAGTTTCCCAGTCCAGACAGCTGGTGCAGAACTGGCCCCACTCAAGGCAGCCCCAGGGAAATCCAGGGGCATCCTTTTCAGACAGACAGATTTACCCTCAATTATGAAACTGCCTCATTCCCTTATTTGCAACCACCAGCGGTGCTGGCAGTGCCAGGAGGAGCGGCCACTGGGGTGGGAACCTGCTCAGTGTGGGTGGTGTCCACAGCACTCCGAGCCATGCTGATGTCATGCAGTTTATCCCAGATCACAAATGAGTAGATTTTCCCCAAAGACAGCAGGCAGAAGGCAGACAGGGACAGCAGAAGCTTTCATCCCTCCCTTTCTTGTTTCTGCCAAGCTTTAGGTCACCCTGGCCAAACAACATCAGGATCTCTTTGCTCAAAGCTCTGTTTTGATGCAGCATTTCATTCTGGAAAACAACAGAATCATTGCTGCTGAAGCACTCCAAGAAACAAAAACAGCTGGCACTAAAGAGCAGGAAACTCATTATTTTCTGCTGGGCATAGTCTGGAACAACCTAAAACAGGGGTGTATAAATTGCAAGTGTGAGTATTCACCTCCTAAAGCACCACCAGAAGGTGAGCTCTGCTTCCTACTGCTCCATGCAATATATATAAAAAAACAAACAGCATGGTTTTGTAGGTTTTTTTTCCCTCCAGTTTCTGGTACAGATTTACAGAGTGCCTTGGTAAAGTACTGGGGCCTTTGGGCAGCCATTTCCCTATTTCATCATTCAGGTACCTCACAAACTGTGGTCTAGAGAAATTCACAGCCATGAGGTGTGGGGACAGCCCCCTTCATCCCAATCCAGGGTATCATCCAGGTGCCCTCAACCACAACGGGTCCAGGGAGGGATGGCCATGGAACAGCATCAGGGTGCAGCAATCAGGGCAGCTGCCATCACCCCTGGCTCCCAGTACTCACCTCCCACAGCTCTGTGTTCTTGTCCTTCCATCCCACACTCACCAGCCTGCCCCACAGCAGCGCAAACACCGGCTCCAGCACAGCCCTGTCCTCCCAGGCCAAGGAGATGTAAGCTCCTCTGGGAACTGCTGTCACCTCTTCCAGGAATCACATTAAAATAAAGCAAAGAAATCTCTGTTCCTCATTACAGCCAGGAACACTGAAATCGCAGGGCTGCTGCAAGCTTGCATATTTATCTCTAGGTTTCAGAGCCCAGACAAAACACAGTCCACTGAGGAAGTGAAGTTAAACCTGTTTTTGCTGTTTTTTGCATTTTTACAGTGCCTGGATATCTCTGCAGTTGGTAGCTCCTGGCAAGTCATGAATTACTGACAAAAACCTCTTGGCATTAGACACACAGCAATAGCTGTGGGGCTCATATGGATCATTTTCCGAGAAACAGAGGTAGTCTTGTGGATATGTAGCAGGCTGGGGTGCTGTTCTCCTCCTGGCTCTGCTTTACCGTCCCTCCATAAACACCAAGCAAATCACTTCATTTCCCAGAGCCTGGCTCTTCCGGCTACCAGGAATAAACGGCTTTGTTTGTTTACTTTCCTGTTGAAATCCTTTTTCCCTGTGAAAATTCAGAATTTACCAAACTTGGTTTTTGTTTTGTTTTGTTTTTTTTTTAGTGGCAGAGATATGTGAGACATCAGAGTGCCAGGGTGCAAGAATGTTTGGGTTCTCTCTGCAATATTTACATGTGAAATGCAGTATGTACATTTTGAAAGTTGCACTTTGAAAAAGAAGAAAAGAAACTCACAGAGGCTTCAGGACAAGGACAGAGCTGCCCTTGCTCCCACTGGCTTGACTGATAAACCTCTGTTGGGGTGTGCAAAGCGTGACCTCCAGGAGAGCAATACCTGCTCAGGACTTCAAGATCAGCCTCTGGAAGCCTTTTCTTTTTTAACCTGACTGATATTTTATTTTTTAACCTGACTATTTTTCAGCAGGGCTGCAGATCCATTAAGTTCACCTGAATGCCACACAGACATGCACAGCATCTGTGGATTGCCTGGTCCCTGCAAGGGCTCCATTTTCTCCAGGGTACACTTAGGATGTATTTTCTCCTCTGTGGGACTCGACATTGTTCTGACCCATCTCCATCTGAAAATGCAGAGCTGAACCAACACGGAGTGCATCTGGAAATCCCTGCCTGCAGCACACAGGTGTGACAAGTGTAAAGTACTGAAAAAAGTGTAGGCATTGGGAAAAAAATACAGGGGTATAGAAAAACATGTCTCCTGCTGGTCTCTGCCACAGAAGACTTTGGCTAGACATTAAAGACTCAGACTGTGAACCAAAGACAGCAGAACTTTATCTTATTCTGCACTGATATGGCCTGTTTGGAGCAGGAGGTTATCTAGGTGGTGTCTACTACATGCTTTAAAACTGCTGAGCCAATAAACTAAAACAGAAGAGTGGCCCAACCAGCCAGAGGATGAGAACAGGGCATTTTTTATTCCTGGTTCCTAGTTTCCAATATTTATTCCCTTACCTATAAAAGATGGGCTGAAAGCAGTCATTACTGCAGCTTACAGAGGACTGATAAAATCTTTTTTCTTCCTCTTGTGCAAGAGCCTGATAACAGATCTGTCAATAGAAATTTCATGGGGCTGAGGAGACGCATTATAGCGCAGAGAAAGGACCTTGTTAGCACAATATCTATGCACCACTTGGGACTTTAAGGCTGCAGATCTTTACTGGTACCTGTCTGAGAAAATGTTACTTCTTAAGATAAAAACCACTTTGTGCCAGAAAAATGTATTCCAAGAAAAATGACAATGAAAGACCAAGAGTCTGTGTTTGAGAAAAAACCATTTTAATGTGCCAGCTGCAAAACAAAGCAGCATTTCCTGGTCTAGAGGCAGGTTTGGGCTGCCTGAACCTATTTCTTAGTTTACCTGTAGGCAAGCAGGTTCAGCCTTCCTCCCTGGGGGGGGGGGTGGAACCGGATGATCCTTAAGGTCCCGTCCAACCCAAGCCTATGATTCTATGATTCCTTGCTGCTGCAAACCCTGTCAGGATGAAATATTCAACACTGGGTGCTATATCCACTCTACCAACTCACTTGGCTTTCCAATAGTCTCCTTGTTCTATTTCTTGCCCAGAAATCAATTTGTCATTGTCTTTACTGACACTGAAAGAAAAGAAACAACCATTACTTACCTAATAATGATAAAATTAAAATTGAACTTCAAGCCAGAATCATCACTTTGAGTGACAACGTGAAAAAAAAGCAAATTGCTAGAGTTCAAAGCACTAAAATAGAAGCGCTCTATTTTCTACAGGGCCCGCTTCATTCATTAATTCAGTCAAATACTTAATTTGTATTACTTTAATTAGCTTTGCTCAAAATTAAGCAGAGCAAACAGAAAGAGAGGCGGCAAACTGAGGGCACGCAGCACACCTTGCAGGCAAAGCTGTGAGGGGACTGAGCTGGCTCTGGGACTCCAGTGTTACATGGAGAGAGGTTCAATCCATCCTTCAGGCACTCACCTGGGGCCTCTCCATGCCCAACCTCACTTTTCTGCAGCCCAACAGCCTGGCCCAGGCACCATCACCAGCTCGGGCTTCTCTCCCAACTTCTCACAGGGCTCCAGAGGCACCAACCACAGCAGTGGCTCACCCATGCTCACTGCAAGGCTCTTTATTTCAAATCAATCATATCCTGCCCAAGAAAAGCTAACTCATGGTTTGCTCTTTCAAACTGAAACCAGTATTTAGTAGGAAAAAGCAACAAGCAGTGGAGAGCTGGTCTGAATTCATGTCACCAGAGGGGCACCGTCCTCTGGGGCACCCCAATGTTTTAGAGAGCAACAAAGCAGATGTTTTCCCTTAAAGAAGGCCTGCAAGAGTTGAAATCTTGTGGATTATCTGAGAGATCTTCTGGATTATCTCAGAGATCCTGTGGATTGTCTCAGAGATGCAGGCACAGGTGCAGGATCACAGGGAGGGAGGGAAGCAGGAATCCCTGGGTTCTGTGAAACCACAGCTCCTGCAGTCTCCAGGGATGGGCAGAGCCTGGTGTGGTCCCTGCACCCTGCTCCTGTTCCCAGCTCCTCAGCTGACAACGTGCCACACAGCCATGGACGGGCAAAACACACCTCAGAGAAGACACCTTCATTATTTTTAAGAGAGCATAGGCAAGGAGACACAAACAGAGATGGAGAGAGGAAAGAAATGCTAAAGACACCCTCAGGGGTGAAAAATCATATTTATATCCAGAGTAAAAAGAATAAGGAAGTTTTTAAAAGGAATCATAATTTTGATGACTTGGAAAAAAATCCTATTATCAGGCAGGGTGAGATAAAGAAAACCCAGGGAAAAAAATAAATAATTTCATTTGAGAAGGTGAGGGAAATCAATCTCTAAGCAATGCCTGAAGTCTGGCAGGCAAAAGTGAGTCCTCACCTTCTCTATAAAAACTGAAACAGCTCTTGGGTCAGTGAGGGAGATGTCTGGGGAAGAGTGTGCTTCCCTCCACCCCAGCTGGGTGCCAGGGCCACCAGGACCCAGAGATGTGCCACCCTTGGAGGGTTCAGGAGCTGGACTTTGTTATCCTTGTGGGTCCCTTCCAACCCAGAGTATTCAGTGATTTCTGTGAGAGGTAATCTCCTTCCAAGGTAAGGAGATTTTCATTTTAATTTTGCACTGGTTGCTTTACACAGGAAACATCAGCTGAATGAGGGGAGTTAATATAATCAGATACAGCTTAGCACAGCAAATATACCCCAGCAGGGAAAATAAAGAGAGGCAGGTACAATTTCTCTAGACCTCCCTCACTTCCTACGGCTCTGTTCCTTTCTTTTTCTGAAGAACTACATGTATTTTTAACACATCAAACAGGCAGGTCTCCCTGCCTCACAGCAGCAGGGTGGCACTGATGGACAGAACAGCCATATGGGAACCTGCAAAGAACTAAGCTCCTTGCAGCTGCATGTCTTCTATCCTGCCCTCACAGCCTGGCAGCACACAAACGCCTGTGTCAGACTCACGGGAGTGACACCCTGCTCGCCCAGCCCTGCTGCAGGGGAGCAGAACCAAATTTAGATTCTGGACAGAAGAACTTTTGATCAAACCAAAAAAGCACCACTCCTAAAGGTGAATTCCAGGCAGCCAGCACCACCAGGATTGCCTATTTTGGGTATGTTGTCTAAGACAACAAAATAGGACAGTCTCTGGTGGGCTTAAAAACCCAGTCTTTATTGTTTGGTTGGGGTTTTGCTTATTTTTCTTCTTATACCCCTTATTTCCTCTCTCACTTTGCCTGCTTTTTGGATTTTTACTTTACTGGGGGTAGAGAATGGTGCCTGGGACCTCGTAAATGTGGCTACTTCCATAAACAAACCAACCAGCTTGGCATAAAAAGTCACAGGGAGCAGGGAGGATGTGGCAGTGGCTGCCCTACAGATCAGGGGAAGAAGGGGGAAGCCACTTTTTGAGCTTTCAAGTTGTGAATTCTTCTCAGACTTCTTTCCAAAAAACCCTTAAAATTTCAAATACAATTCTGAGCCTCCACATCTCTAGCAAAAGAGAAAAAAGTAGAATTAAACATGAAGTTATGAACGAGACCTCACTGTGTATCAGAAGGAAACCGCTTCCTCATGAATGCCTCCTCTACCCAATGACAGGGAAAAGTCAGTACCTGCAACCAGGCTTGCCCTGGATTAAGTCTTTTCTTGGAAACTCTAAATGTGACCATACATGGGAACAATCAGACAAGAAAAAACCCAAGAGCCATCTTTGATCTTCCCATTCTGTAAGTCTACACATCCTCAAGAACAGAGGAGAGAGAAGTAAATTATTTCCAACATTTCCCATTTCCCTCGGAAAGCAGTAGCTGTACAAACAACTGAGTTCTTCACTTCTCATCTCTGAGACCTCGTTAACAACATGCTCAGCCACCAGCACAGGAGGGAAACACACTCAGGATTTATGCCCATGCCCACCACCCCTGCTCAACCCTGCTCGACATGGCCAAGCATGACACTCTTGCATGTGGATGCAACCCAGGATGCAAGTCAGTAAAAGCCCTCCAGTTTCTTTCTTTCCATCCCTGGCTCTGTCATAGGCAATTCAAGCCAATTTCTAACATCCTTTTCACCCCTGCAAGAAATCCCTCCAGGCCTCCCCAGCACACCTTTACACTCTCCCCGTTCTCTGGTTGCAAATACAAAGATTTCCTGGGTTGTTGCCGCACAGCTCACATCCACACTCATAACTGGTATCACAATAAACAACAAGGAAATCAAAACCATCACACTATAAAATACAGTTACCAAAAAAAAGCTGCCCAGATACTTTTTCAGGGCAGCTGTCACACTAAAAACTTACAAGTTTCCTGTGCGAAGTGAACCCGGGAAACAGAAACGCTCGTGAAGTAGATGGGAACCATTATGGAATAAAAACCATCCAGATGTCTTAAACATGTTCTATTTTAAACATGCTCTACTTTCTCCTTAGCTTGTCCTTCAAGAGGCACCCAGGTGAAAAGCACGAGTGACAAAAACAATCTGTCTCAAGGACAGCTTCAGGGAAATAAAGCAGACCGAGCATGAAGCGGCTCGCCAGGTCTGAGATCAGAGCAGAGGGCACACACAGCTCCAGCTGCCACCAACAGCCCCTTCCAGATTTCCCCCATCACTCAAGAAACCTCAGGCACACCACAGCATGTGGCCCCTGAAGAATCCAAACTCCTGCACTGCTCTGGACCTGATGGCAGGAACACAGACCAGAGTCCAGCTCTGAATGGAAACAAGCCAAAGTAATTCCCTTACCTTCCGTGAAGCTTCCTGTAAGAGTTATGACAACAAACACTTTGCCTTCTGGCTCCAAATCCACCTGAAAAAAGGAAAGGAAATTTTAGAAGATTGGTTTTTTTGAGGCAGAAATTCTTCATGGGATTTTGCATGACTAATCCTGGCAACATCTGATAATATTTGAACCTGTGTATATTCTCATACACACCTTTAATTGAAAAAAAAAAATAAAAATCAAGCATCCAGTGCCCAAATTGTTCAGCATTCAGGGCTCCATAAAAATAAGGAATTTGATTCCTTCTCTTTCCTAGAAGTGCTGAACAATCTCAACCTTGCTAGAGGAAACAGAAGTTTGAAAAAAACAAAATACGGTTAATAGTGTTCCAATTTGTGAGATAAATGAAGCAGGACTAACACCAAATTCTCTGAAAAGATCAATGCATATCTGTTTCGAGAATTATATGGATATTTCCTCCCTATTATATTTGATCTCAGTGAAATTGTTTCAGTCTCTCAAAATACCATCAGTGCTGAGGCAAACGCTGATTTCTTACATAAATCACCTTTTGGCCTTAAACCATAGGAAATAGAAAACTGTTAGTGCTGTTACCTAAGGACTTCTTGTCGTTTAATCTAAATTAGATGGAGATAGAGATACAGAACATAATTTTCGGGATCAGAGATTCAATCCCAGTGTCAGTCAGCCTGTCCTTGAGAGAAGGCATTTATTTTTTAGTGAGTAGATTTTTCATTTTGAGATAGATTTTTTAATAATGGTCTTGCTTTTGATGGGATTTTTTTTATTCACTAGCTAAAATCACAGTTAAGGATTCCTGAAGTTTGAGTCAGGCTATCACCCAGAAATCTCACATAAAAAACAAAAACAAAGAAAAAACAACAAGGCACCCCCCAACATTTCCCACAGATTGCAAGGTTAAAATTAGCAAAGAGGAGCTTCACACCTGGTGGGTATTGAGAATCTGTGCAGAACAGGAATTTTGAAAATAGAGGTCTCTGGGGGAATGAATAAACATGATAATACAAACCCTCTCTGCTCCTCCTGTACAACCACAGGATGGTGAGCTCAGGCTCACCTCCTTCTGGGGCAAGTGAAGGGGAAGCACAGCCAGCCATACATTTCCCTAATCCACAATTTGTCGCAGAAGCAGAGAAATTGTTACTTAAACTTCTGGGAATTCATTAAGATGAGCAGAAGAAATATTTTCAGGAAAAAAAAAGAGTAAACATCTTATTCACACGACTCTAGCTACAGTTCAGAGGTGCCACACAGATACTTTTATCAGTGGGACACAAAATGGGGAAGCAACAACTGCTTGGGAAAATCCTACAAAAATGTTCATTTTATGGACACTANACCTAAAAAAAATTTATTTTTTTGAAAACATTATTCCCCAAAAAAAAAAAAAAAAAAAAAATTGGTCTCACAGGGAAAATTTAAAGCAAATATTTAGTTTTGACTCAAAATTAATTTTTGTGCTTGTTTGCACTGCATATTATACTGGTTTTAGGAAGCTGTGTTTGAACAACCCTCTGTCTCCATTAATATTGAAGATATTCCACGAACACATTTCAACTCCAGCAATATCATGCATCATTTTTGCCAAAATTTCAGTTCCCTGGAGAGACATGCGTCTTGGTAAAGAAATTGCTCTTTCCAAAATATATAATATTTATAATATATAACCACGCAAATTGATTTATGGGACACCGAGAATTCAGGTTCTATGGAAAAATCCTTACTTACTTAGGTTTCCAAAATCGCTCTTCAGTGCTTATAATTTTCCTGCCAGTCTCCATACAGGACATGCCAGACTCCTGCTTCCACACTGACAAAGAGGATCCTTCCTCCCTTCTTCTGACACACAATAGCTCTGGTGGGATGTGGAATAAATCCTGTACTCCTTGCTGAGTTTAAAAAGCAAAGGCTTGTCGGGACTCAAGCAGCAGAGCTGAGGCCAGGAGATGCAACAAAAGCATCACCCACCTTTGACACGGGGCACAAACAAAAACTGGCCTGAAGTCCTGACACACCTCGCTCTCCATCCCTGCAAACAGAGTTCCTCTGCCCCAGCACAGTCCTCTGCCCACAGCAGGCTTATAAAACAGACACAAAATCATTCAGGAGGCAATAGCAGGAGATTTATGGCAGTTATAAAAACAATCTCTCCTCTCCAGACTCCAAGATTAAAGACCGGTCAGACCCCCTACACCTACGAAGCAGCTGTGCTCATGCTGCACCACAGTCCAAGAGCAAGCAGCCAAGAGGACCTGAGCTACACGCAAGAGCTTCTCACAGAACATGTAAGGAGGATCTAGTTAAAAACTACAGCTGAAAGGCTCCAAAATGAGGCTGCAGCCCCAGCAGGCCAGGAGCTGCCGAGATTTTGGCACACCAGCACTGATGGATGCAGGACCAATGGAGAATTCTTGTCCTAGACAAGAGTTTAAAACAGACAGTCTTAAGAGTTTCTCTAGTCTTAAATTGATAGCAACAGCAATGACAAAAGGTAAGATACAATGCAATTAAATAGTAACAGACCACAGGGAAAAGTCTGGCTTTTGGAGCTGCTGTGATCTCCTTGAAGAATGAATTTGACCAGCTAAGTAGCAGCCAACACAGCAGCTCAGATAACTCTCAGACACATGGAACATGACTGAAACAGAAAATAATGCTTGACCCAAAAAACTGAAAGGAAAATGCCTGACCACAGACCTGCCCTTAAGTGAGCCGAACTGAGAAACACCAGCAGCTCGCTGAGAGCAGCACCTGCCTGACAGGACGTGCTTCCCACCATCACATGGACACCGCGAGCCACGGCCACAGCACCGCAGTCAGCTCATGCTGGCAGCAGCAGCCGCCTGGGAGCTGCTCGCACTCGCTGGACCCACAACCCCAGCGCTGAGCTGGGTGTGAACAGCAAGGGGCTCGCACGGGCCCCAGGGTGACCTCAGGCAGCCCCGCAGCACAGCCCCTCATGTTCCTGGCCCTGCTTCACACCTTCAGCACCACCTTCACACCTTCAGCACTGCCCTCACCCTTGCAGTGCAGCCACAGAAACAGTACAGGCTTGGGGACGGCTCTACTGACGTGGCAACTGCGGCCAGAGCTGGGCAAGCACAAATATGGCCAGAACCATCTGAAACCAGAGTGCCACAGATCACGAGGCTGGTACCCTACTGCTTCCCCAAAAGGAGGAACTCCTGATACAAGCCCTCCTTCAATCTTTCAGTCACCAAAGCACTTCCATCACCAGCACCTACTTTCACAAACGGAGAGGGCTTCTCACCGTGTTCTGTTACCTAATGAGATCTGAGCACTTCAAAGGATGCAGCTGCCAAAGGACTGGCCCTCCAGCCATGGAAGGGATAACCCTACCTGGGCTGGCAGCCCAGGCCCTGACTCCACGCTGGCACAGCTCCAGCAATGCCAGTACCTCCCAGCATCAGCAAACACCCTCGGGAACCAGCCTCCCAACAGCAGTGTGGGTGTAAGACAAGCACCATGCAGACGCCGAGTTTTGGTTCGCACTTCCTTTCTATTTTTATTTCTCAGCATTGACCATGGCTGCTTAAAGACAAAAACCCTACATTTTTACAGAGAAACATGGTGCTGCAGTATTAATCTTGACAGAGTTATTAAAGTCCAAAGCAGATCATGAAATCAGTTTGGGTCAACAATGCAGCTGATGTTCTTTCTTAAAGAAAGGAGGAGGGGCTCAGAGAAACTCAACAGCCTGAAGGCAGCACAGATGATGCTCAGAGGGAACTCCTACACCATAATATAAGAGATAAGTGATACAGGAATGTAACCATCCATATGTATTTGACACAATCATCAAAGAGTAACACATACAGAGAAAAGTTTCCTAATGCCAAGATCTGTTTGGCATGGGATAACTTATTTTAGGGAATCACAGGCTTATGCCTGGAAGGTTTAGTATTAAAGCCAGAGGAAAGTCCTGTTGTATTGGGAGAAGCAAACAAGAAGTCTGAAATTCTATGCATGCCTGATATTGTGAATGCTGTGAGGTGATTTCAGAATAAATCAAATTAAACTGGTGGTGTGCAGCATCACACCACTGGCAGGTAGACCTGGAAACAACCATCACCCTCCCCTCTCTCCAGCATTTTCATCCTGAGCTTGGTCCCCCAGGGAAGAGCCATGAGGAAAAACACAGACTTTCTGGCTGGTTTAGAGGTAACTTGGCTGAGTTTTAGCTCACTGGGAGAGGAAAGTGTACTTATCAGTGTAGTAAATCCTTTAGTCACCCTCAAGGAAATGAAGGCAGCACGTTTGTCCACAGCACAAGGGGTGGAAAAGATCAGTGTCTGGAGCTCAGCTGTACCTGTGAGAACAGCACAGGATTTTGGCCCAGAGCTAAGCAGAGGCTTTAACTCCTGCTGAACTCCGCAGCCGTGCCCGGGAAAACAAGCGCTGGAGGACTTTGGCACACGAGCTGGAAACGAGCAGGTAAGGGAGGATGAGTTCAGCCATGGCTTCACGACACTTCCACCGTGAGGCACAAGCCTCTGCCAGGACAGCGTGCTGGGAGTTAGGAACTCCACTCCTAACCCAAACCACTCACATGGTGCCCCAAGCCTGAACTTGCCGAGATCGTGCTGCTCCACGTGACTTCAAAGGGAGCTGCCAGGGACTGGTTTCCCACAAGGAGTGGCCCCAGTGAAGCACCTCACACACCTTCCCCAGAAAAGGGCTGTACTAACGCGGTTCCCAACAACAGGGCAGGTGAGATTTACTCCCCTCCACTGTGTTCAAAAAAAAAAAAAAAAAAAAAAGAAGACAATTCAGGAGCAGAACAGATGAAGGGACACCAAAACAGGACTCCTTAATCACATGCCTTCACACACATAATAAAAACTGGTCGTGCGTGATTCATCAATGGAAGAGGTTTGGAAAACAAATTCAGAAGGAGGGTAATCTCTCAGGCAACATATCAACACCCAGCTGAAGCATCCACTGAACTCGAAGAGCAGGTAGAGTGAGCTGGCTCCGAGACAGCCCGGCCTGCCCCTGGGAAAGGATGGGAAGAGGCAGATCCGAAGGGTGGCTGCCTGCAAGTCGCTCGCTCTCCAAAGGGGAGATGAGGTAGATAAGGTGGGCCTCCAGCATGGAAAGAATCTTTGACACTGCACCTGGCCCGAGTATGAAATCTCGCAAACAGAAGTTTAGAAGAGTTTTTTCTTTCCCTCCCATCCCCACAACAGATAATCCAGTCTGGGAAGTCTGATCTGAGGCACATCAGAATCAGTGGGAATCTTTTTATTGTGTTTGGACCAGACACAAAAGATGACTGTGTTTACCCTGGAGCCTAGAACATCCTTTCTCCCATTCTGCTCCATCCTTCCTTCCCCACAGGCACAATCCATAAGCATCCTAGAAGCCCAGTGTTTTTCTGAGGCATGTCAATGCTGACATGGCTTCAAAAACAGAACAGGGCAGACACTTGCAGTGAGTAAAGCAAATATAAAAGCTACCTAGGGATTTCATTAGCTTAATTAAACAAGTAGCTATATCTTTTGACTTCCTACATAATTTTTAATTTTAATTAACAGAACTGCATATGTAATCAGTCATTTGTAGAGGCAATTCCCAAGGCTCTGTTCAGTCGAAAGAGCTGAAAGTCTGGGTTAGGCTAAAGCTGGTTTTTCAAATGCCTCTAGTTATTTCGTGTAATCTTCCTTGTTTAAGCTCTTACCAGATCATGCTTATGGAATGTCAGATCTTTCTGTATTTTAATAAGGCAGCACCTCCTTGGACAGGTCAAATGGCAATTTTCTCAGCCAAATACATAGTGTCTGGATTCATCAGTCCCTCTTGTACTTTTTGAGGCTGATAGACACCTGTCTATCAAGTCCAACACCTTTGCAAATCCTCAGGGCTGTCTAGTACAAAGGGGATTTTGCATTTCCAGACCAACAGATTAAATGTGTTTTTCCTACAAATGCACAGCATGCACTTTTTAAGATTCAAATTAGGCTGCCTAAAAAAAAAAAAAATAAAAAAGGCAAACACACAGCAGGGTACCAAGTATCTTCTTATTCCTGCAAAGGCTGGTGAGTGCTTCAGGCAGTAATTCCCACTGCAGGTGCCAGGGGCAGACATGGACGGCACTGGGAAAAGGCTGCAAATCCCACCTGCAATCAGCAGGTCCATAAATCCTGAGTATTGAAGCCCTCGCAGCTCACCTGAACACAAGTTTAATACTCTGGAGGTAAACTCACACATGGGTGGAAAGTCAGTCTCTCTCAAAACTCCTATAACCAGTTATTCCAGCTATTACTGTAATATTGTCATTCTAATTTTTTGTTTCAGAACAGCTGCTTAAAATATTACTTTTGTTTTTGTTCAAGCTGCCTAATTATAAGCTGTGCACCAGCCATGAACAACCATGCATAACTAATGACTCTTAGCCAATTCTGAACTCTTTAATCAATTTTAGTCTGGTTTCATCCAAGGGATTACCCACGTCAACAGATTCGCTCAGGTGGGAAGAAGATTTATTTATCCTGTAAAAATTCCTGCCAAGAAAACTTGCTTGAAGAGCTACAAATAAAATACAGATTAAAAAGAAGGTTTCAAATCTTAATAAAAAAACAACCAACTTTCAAAAGCATGAGCCAGAGCCTGCTCTTAAATGGTGTTACACCAATTTATATTGATTTTGAGAAATCTCACCCCTAAAGCAATGAATGATTTACAAGTAATGGTTGCAGACAGCTGCTCTTTAGTACATTTGAAAAATAATTTTAGGGTTATAAAGTTAAAAAGGGAGAAACACAGACACAACTGGTTCAGGGACTATTATGTTTTTGTTCTCCTTACATTTTCAAAGAAAAACAACAACTCTCCAGAGGGGTTTTTTACCTTTTTTTCCCAAGTTATGTGGCAGGGGGAGGGGATCCAATTGCCTGTTTATAAATCCCAGTTTCTCGAAGACCAGGCATTGATCCCAACACTGCCATCACTGAGCACGAACCCACTCCTTCAGAAATTTGAGTGGAATTCAAAACAAAATGGGGAGACGTGGGAGAGTCTAAGAATCCCATGCACACCCTGGAGTCTGCAACAGAGGAGAGCTTTGATCCACAACCTCCCACAAGCGTGGGGCTAGCGATGACTATGCTGATAGAGGGGCAGAGAAGAAAAGGTGAAGGATGACCAGACCCTACCTGTGAGGGTCCATTTTCTGAGGACACAGAACGTGCCAAGCGTGGGATGACTCTGCAAACAGCAAAGCTGCTGAAACCACCCCAGTGACAGCACATGGTGGCCAGAGGAGACACCAAGCAGAGAGAAAAGGCTGCTCTGAGCCTCCCTGGGCAGTCCTGCAGAGAGAGGGGCAGGACACCACATCTGCCCCCCAGTTCCCTCCCACAGCCCACATGAAACCAGAACTGCATGGGCAGGAGGAATGCTGCCTTTCCCTACCACATGCACTTACAAGCAGAGCTTCAGCTCTGCTGAGTACAATTAAACTTTAATTATTCACCCTGCATCTTTGTAACACCATGCCAAATACCACCACGTCCAGTCCATCACTGTATTTTCCTTCCAACTCCTCTTGTCTTCCTCCTACAGCTAGCCTTTTTTTTAAAGGATGGGAAGGAAAATCACAGATTGCTTTAATTTCCCAAAGGCAAATACTGACAGCAATGCAGGACCACTAAATTAAAGGATGGCAAAGGCAGGGCTTCATTTTCAGCTGTCTGAACACTTGATTACAGCAAATACACCCATGCTCACATTCAGTAGCTCCTATCAGGCTATCAGCTTTGCATATGCAGTGTATGGAAATCTGCCTGCAAACACCTGTGTGTGCAACTGCAGGTAAAAGAGGCTGAAACTGGGACAGGGTCTTCACTCTTGAGGGGACTTAGGAGCTCTGACCCACAAACAACCAACAATAATCTTCTGTTTCCATGCAATGAAGAGTAACAGCACAACAATAAATCTCAATAACCAGTTCTTACCAGCAAAACAAAAAATCTTTCAATAGCTGTAGAGCTGGAGTTGCAAAGGGATGATGCTGACAGCTCATGTTTTAGTTCTATCACTGAGCACACAAGGCAGGAGATGCCATTCTCTATCTCCAAGACCTTGATATTATCAACAAGCACATTTTCTGTCTCCTGCATGAACTCAATAAAACTTGGCAGAAAACCCAGGCAATTGTGCCACTTTTTCTATTTACAGTAATAAAGGAATAAATTCATTGACTGGTGCCAAGTAGGCAAGTTGGTGGCACTTCCCATTTGGAAGCATTCCAAGGGCCACCACAATGAGGTGGTGAGTGGAGCTTCCTCAAAGTAAAGCGGTGACAAAGGTGAGCTCAGCACTGAGGCAGTGTCTCCCAGGAAGGAAAGGGCCGTGAAAAAGCGAGCCCAGATAGCCCAAGCACCAGCCAGGGCACACCAATGACCTGGGGTTTGCCAGGGAGGAACAGAGCAGGCACCAGGCAGAAACACAGAAGGAGAAAAAAAAAAACAGTGGGCAGAGAAGCAACAACAGTTCTCTCAGTCTTGAGAAGTCTTTCAAGGCACAGCATTCACTTCAGTTTTAATTAACCTCACTAACCAATTTAGGCAGACTTTATGAATCATTTATGACTTTACATTAAGCAGCATAGTCTGCACATGGCTCTGTGTCCAAGGCTCTCTTGTTGCTGACCCAGGGACCATCGAGGCACAGCTAGAGCAGGCCAGCACTTAGGTGTAACTTAGGGGGAACCCACTGGTTGTACAGAGTCAGGCAGAGCCCCCAATACCCTGTTCAAGGACCCAACCCGAGGAACAGGGACCCCTAAACCAGCTGTAATACCCTGCAAAGAACCCCTCTGCAGCTGGCTCCCCAGAACCTCGCTCACTCACATACTTGTGTTGTTCTCCAGTGTTCAGTACTGGGAAATATTTTCTCATTATTCATAGGTTTTATTGCATAATCTTAAACTTCGGAGAAATTATTCTCATTTGAGTCTCCATTAGGTGTGTCACTATTTTAAAAATATCTTCCTACTGCACATAATTCATTTGGTGTACTGCTACTTTTCCATTTTTGTCCAATAGCTCTTTCTTCTTTCTAAAACCAGGCCACAGCAGATGAGATCACGAACCATTAAAAGCCATTAGTCCTCCAGATACAATCCATCAAGTTTCTCAACACCTCAGGTAGAAAGGGGAAAGGTCACAATTTTCTCCTACCCCAACCATTTTATCAGATACTGAAGAGCCAATTACCATCTTTTTAACAGCAGCTAAAAAGTTAGGTCCTGGTGGTACAGCAAAAGTCAGTCTGATGAAAAAGTTCAGTTATTCATGATGCTTGATCACTAATAATGAGCACTGTAAAATTAAAAAAGAAGGATTCTGGAGTGAGATGTGATCAACATCTCAATGCCTGCAGCTTGATGGCAGGAAGGTGGGGTTCCACAACACAGAGGCACAGATGCAAACCAACAGCTCTGTAGAGGGCTTGATTTACAGGCACCTTCCTTCTTCCCTCTGACACCAAGTGTTGGAAAGATCTTTATTGATCTTTACTACACTGGGGACAGCTGGAACCCTAAGAAGTGGATGGCAGAAATTTCAGGAAGGCAGAAGTTTCAGGAAGGCCCACAGCGCTGGCTTTCAGCCAGGCTGCCATCCTGGTGTCACATTCCTACAGTGGTGTTCCCCCATCTCTCCTGAAGCCAATGTGATGGATGGAAGGAGCTGCATATGGGATCAGACACTCCAAACACACCACACACATCAAACACATCCTACACAGCTCCACCTTTCCAACCAGAGACAGAAAGCCCCCCCCAGGTGCTGAGGAAATCTTACACCATCCGTTTTACAGACAAGGAAAGCAACGTATGGGGATGGCAGGAGCAGAGGTAGAAACAGGGCTTCAAAAACAGAGCTGGCATGGCAGGCATGCCACCTGGAAAAGTGCAAGGGAGATTCTGCAAAGCCCACAAAAGGAATGAGTGCCTGGATTCCACTGAAGTCCAGACATCCAGAAGAGTCAACTGCTCCAAAGCACCAGAACTCTCAGTCTTCTCAGTGGCTTTAAAGCCGTGAGCCAAGTGCATTGAGAGGCATCAGCACGAGAAGGAATTAATTGATGCGCAAGATCAAGTTATCAGCAATATTTCTGGCAAAGCCTAAGATTTCAAATGGCATGGCTCAGGGGCATGCCAGTCTTCAGAAGTACAGCTCCCAACACACACATCCCCATTTAAAGTCTTAACCGCATTACTCATCCTTAGTGAGGATACAAAAAGGAGAGATTAAATCCAACGACTTTCGATCCAGCATGGGCTGTAACACCATGGGGAAGCCTAAGCCCCTTTCTGCTCTGATAATGCTTCCCAGATCTGGGATTAATCACAGTGACTTCCTTCTTCCTCCTCTCAATTCCTCACCTGGAAGTTTCTTAACATTGAAACTATTAAGGACTAACATTTATATCCAGCCAGTATTAATCCACCACATCCCCTCTCCACATTGCAAGATGACCTGCCAAATAATTTGAGACAGACGGATGAAAAGCAAACTATCAAATATGAGTGGCATCTCACAGGAGAGAACCTGCTTGGGACACAGGGAAAGATGAAAAGAAAGGTTTAAAAGTTCTTTAGCCCACATACTCCCTCTCCAGTTCCCTGCCAACCATGCATGCATGGGATTGTCCCACATCCCTGGTACACACATCCCAGAACATCATGTAAAAGCAGTAACAGTTTCTGGCTGCATAGCCAATTAGATGTTTCCAAAGGTAAAAAAAAAAAAAAAAAAAAAAAAAGGAGTGTCAAGACATGCACTCCCCCAGCATTCCTGAAGGTATGATGCTTGCTCTTGGTGTCCAGATGTTACTGCTCAGTCTCTGCTCCAATCCCACGAGGTCCAGCGCTGGGAGTACCAATCAAGTCTTCAGGCAGCAGAAAAAATGTAGGTTGCAGCTGACAACACCCAGAAAGGACACACCATTGCCAACACTTGCTTTGCCAAGTTATAGCATATCCTATTTGTAGAGTGGGTTTTGTTTAGGGGTTTGGAAAAAAAATTGATTGGTTTGTTTGGGTTTTTGGGGTTTTTTGGGGTTTTTTTATGTTTTATTTGGGTTTTTTTGTTTGGTTGGGTTTGGTTTTTTTATTCTTTTTTTTTTCCCCTTTTGTTGTTGTTGTTGTTTTTGGGTTTGGGTTTTTTTTTTGGAGGGGATGAAGGAATAATACAATAAAAATATTTCTCTGAAACAGCAGTTAGAAAAAAGGGTGCAGAGGTGAGGTTTTACATGGGGAAGGACCATGGGTTGGATATCTGTACCAAAAAGAATCAGTGGGAAAAAAAAAAGCCCTGAAATCCTTGGGCCAAGCATTACAATAAGAGACAGACTGTCCAAGACTAAGCAATTTTTAGTCCCATCAAGTCTGTGATTACAGTTTTCCTCATCTACCTCATGAGAGAGATGATCTCACTGCCCACTTGTGACCATAAAGTCACAGCTGTGACTCCAGCAATTAGGCTGAGCCGGGAAGGAGCTGAACAGCGCTGGCCTCCAGCCTCGCTGAGCCACCGGATGGTGACGAGGTGCAGTGTCACTGGGCTGTGCTGTGCAGCTGACCCAGCCATCAGCCTCCCTCCGAAGGACAGGAGCCACTCCCAGGCTTTGTGTGCAGCCTGCTGGCACCCACCAGCAGCATGCTGGCACATATTTCCCCTTTTTAATATTTCTTTTTCCCTTTCCAAAGTGTGGTTTCAAGATGAGGAACCAATGGGACCAAGATTTACCTTGGATTTTAAAAAAAAACAAACAGAGAGTGGAGACACCCAGAAAGGGTATGTGGAGGAAAAGGTCAGAACACAGCTGGAGTGGTTTTGCTCACAGGTTGATTGAGAACATAATTTTGTGCTCACCACATTTCCCATTCAAAACTCAACATCACCCACAAAGCTGCAAATAAACCTTCTTCTCTTTAAACAAAGCTTTTGCTGAGGATTGCCACAAGCCCCAGCACATGGCAATCCTGGGTAAGCCAAGAGCAGGACAGGCTCACTTACAAAGCAAATCATATTTAGGACAACTGTTGTCATGGTCCCTCCTTGATAAATGTTTCATTTCTTTGAGAATGAAAGGCCTGACACTTTATCTGTGCCAGAGTGTTGCATGTGTTTTATATACAAACACACATGCTTTTAACTCCAACACACCAATGTGTTTAAAGTACAAACTCCCTCCTGGAGAAAAGCACATCCCCACCTGGGTGGCACTGCTAACATGGACCTTCTGCTCCCCTTCCTGCTGACAAACAGCTCTTGCTGAGGGGGAACACATTCCCTTAATTCCCAAAGCAAGATTTGATTCACTCCAGGAAAAGTCACATCCATTTCAGTCTTATACCTTAACTTCACCAGCTGAGGACAGAAATCCCTTGGACAGCATTTATCTTCTCTGAAAACAAAATCAAATCACTTGCCCTCTTTCAGATTTACCAAGCCCTGTAATATAAAGCCAAGAAGCCAGGCAGTTCCTGCCCTGTGTAGGAGCAGGACTCTGAGCAGCCACCCTGGGGGGAAGCAAATGAAAGAAATCCAGTCCCTCTAATGACTGACCCACATTCATTGAAGGGAAACATTACAAACACAGTTCCCTATGAAAGGTAATAAAAACCTAACACTGTTCAACTCCTAATATATGTTATATTGAAAGAGCCTGAGATAACACTACAGAAGCAAGGAGCCAGATGGAACCATAAAATGAATCATAAAATGATTGGAAGGGACCTTCAAGATCATCCAGTTCCAACCCCTTGCCATGGGCAGGGACACCTTCCACTAGACCAGGCAGCTCCAAGCCCCATCCAGCCTGGCCTTGAACAATTGATCCTACACTGGAGCTGCTGACCAGATCCTGGCTGCACCACGAATTGTGGCTTTTCATGATTCTGAAAGACTCCTCTTGCAGCCCAGGAACGTTTGAAAGGCTTCTGGGGCATTACCACATACGGCAACATGAAGCAGGGGGGTGGTTTCGGATACTGAGATAGAAAGTCTGAACAAGTACTGACCCACTGGAAAATTCACAGCAAGAGATGGAAAGATCTGGTACTCTTCAAACACCTACATGTTCTGGCTGTGGCTTTGAAGCAAGCCACAACACTGCCTATTGTAAAGAGCACTGTTCCTGTGGAAATACTTGCTTAATATTGTCAGAGGTGGAGCAAGAAGAAATGCTATAGGGGTACAGAATTTTGAAACTACTCATTTAAATATATATATTTTAGCCAGTAAAAGAAAAAAAAAATCCTTTTTTTATTGTTGACAGGGAAAAACATTATCAGGCACTGATGAAGCATATTTTCGTGCAGCTGAAGTAATTTAAAAAAAGCCCAAAAACAGCAACCCCAAATTTCATAGAATCATAGAATGTTGTGGGTTGGAAGTGACCTTAAAGATCATCTCTTTCCTACCTCCTGCCCCAGGCAGGGATACTTTACCTTGCCAAGGTTTCTTCAAGCCCCATCTAACCTGGCCTTGAACACTTCCAGAGACCTGCAAATTTTTCTGCAAATGAAATCCCTTATGACCAGGACTATTAATATGAAGAGACAGTTTAGTCAACCTAGAAATGAACCACAAAACTTATACTGAGAAAATGTTGACAAGCTTTTTTGAGGTCACAAAGATGATTTCAGAGCAATCTTTCAGAAGCCAGGCACGGGGACACCAAGGGCTGTTTAAAACCAGCAAGCTCAGTTACCCTTTTCTCACCTAATGTTCATGTTCAAAACAGGAACAGGCGCTTCAAAAATGTTACTAAAATAAGAAGTGCATTGCTTAAAAACAATGAGTACTGCATATGCATTGCTGAGGCAAGTCTCTTTGCACTAAGCTTATTTATATATAGAAATAACACCAGTGACCTTATATTAATCACAGACACAGCTTTCTCCATGACAAAGGGAAATTACAAACTTGCAAGGGCACACCAGAAACCTTCTGAGATCACATCCACATAAGCCAAAACATGTGACAACTTGAATGATCCCTGCTCCTCCTTGAAGAAATCCACTCAGACCCTGCAGTATTATTCTGGACAAAATCAGAATCATGCAATTCTAAAATGAACCAAGTGACAATTTTGGGTATAGCTTCAATTTTGCATTCTAAGGTCCTTCTCAAATTCTGGAATTTTGAAGCTTTTAATTCTAAGAATTTTAACCAAGACAGTGGCAACCAGAAAGAACATAACCAGCCAAAGGAGTTTCTTCTTGATCCACACAAGAGAACAGAAATGAGTGTGCGTCGTGTCCTGTCTCTGCCACGGCACACAGGCGTTCCCAGGCAGCTCTGCACCGCAGTGTGAACATCCTGCACTGCTGCAGATGTGCAGCCACATGCAGCAACTCTCACCCGAGAGAGAGAGAGAGAGAGCAGAGCAGCCGCGGCTCCCAAGAGCCCTTCAGTGGAGCACAGGTAACCACAGAGAGCGGCTTTGTACCTGCCCGGGAGTGGGCACGGGAAACTGCTGGGAAAGCACAGGTTATGCTGAAGGAGGATAGATATTAGAAATTAGGAAGAAATTCTTCCCTGTGAGGTGTGAGGTTGCCCACAGAAGCTGTGGCTGCCTCTGGATCCCTGGGAGTGTTCAAGGCCAGGTTGGATGGGGCTTGGAGCAACCTGGTCTGGTGGGAGGTGTCTGGCAGGGGGGTTGGATGCCCTTCCAACCCAAACTGTTCAGTGATTCCGTGAATTGATAAATCACTAACCAAGTTCTTTGGCACATACAAAATACAGGGAAAAGCCATCCTGGTATCAAGCTTTGACCAAAAGCAGATTAAGGGCCCCAGTGGCCCCAAAATTCCGCCCCCGCCTCTTCTTCCGGCCGTCACCACTCCTCTGCAGAGGCAGCACAATGGACGGCTGCGTTCGCACGGCTCCAAAACCACAGCTAACAGCCCCCCACACTGACTCGTCTGGCATTTGACTGACGGTTTCTTCAGCAAGCTCAGCTGTGAAATGGGCTAGGCGAGAAGCAGAGACACAAGCAGGAAGCTCTCCACCTCTCCTGCTGCACAGCAACTGCCCACAGGGCAGATCAGGGCAAAAACCTGCTGGGTGTTCTCCCAGATCTGCCCTGGACAAACTGGCAGAGCCCACGAATCACAAGCCTGCTGAAAAAGTGCTCCATCATGTTTAAACACAAAACTCATTCCTACTCTGGATCACTTTGCAAGTAGCCCAGATGGAAACGCTCATACCAGCACATGAACCTATCTTGTCTGCAAGGGGCTGAAAAACAATCTGCGAGGATGTGCAGCATAGCCTGAATTTTTGGTGCTTTATTCCCTGAGCCTCCAGAACCCAGGAGTCTGCTCTTCATTTCAACTGTCACTCCAAGAGGATGACAAGCCCAAAGGATGTGGATACAGTGAGTCCTGGCCTGCAGAGACAGCTCCTTAACAGTAAACGTGGGGGCTTCCACTGTCCTTCAGGCAGAGCTGGAGATCTCAGTCTGTGGGAATGCACCAAAGAAACTTTTATCTGCTCCTGTACCATTTATTTTGCCTACATCACACCCTTTTTGTCCCTCAAAAGGAAAGAACAAAGTCCCACTGTCTGGACCCACTAGGACAGCCCTAGACATTGCTCGTTTCTTGGACATAAGCAAAGCGAATTTGATGATCTAGGTTTTGATAAACCATTCAGCAAGAAAGTGGAATATGTTCCTTTCTAGAATCAAGGAAACAGGGGAAAACACCATCTTTATTGGCAAGACAGGCTAGCTGTTACTTGAGCTAATTATTTGAAAACGTGGTCAAAATGAGTTACTGTCATTAAGTGTTGATAGGGTTATTGTAAGCAGGGCTAATTTTTGAGAGGAAGATGCTTATCCTAGCCCAGCTGGGTTTCCACCCAGTTCTGCTCCACTCTAAGCTGAGAACAGCTTAGTTGCTTGTCCAGTAGCTACCAAATGACCACAGTTACATCCCATTACATTCAGGAAGACTAAATAAACCAGCATTTCTTCTTAGCTGCCACATCAGGAGTCCATTACAGAAAAAGGGGACAGAAACTTCTAAAAAAGGAAATTGATTGCAGGGTCATTTCCAACAATTTCCAGTAAACTGGCCTCCCCCACAAGCCAGTCTTGTGCACAGTTCTTGGGGAGTACCCAAGGCTGGACTTTTTACTGTTACTAAGTAATCAGATAATGAAGTGATGAGTGTGGGGCTCTGTGCTGAAAACTGATTATCAGCAGCAATACTCCCACCAAGCCCTATTGGAGATGGAGGCTCACCCTACTCATTCAACACCACCGTGGTTTTTGTGACTACAGGGTGTTCCAATGAGTAGCTTTGACAAGAAATCCCGCCATGGATTGGGACTGCATGGAATACTTTCCTCACATGGTTATATTTTCTTCCAGGCTCAGGAGCAAGCTGCCTTAGAGAATAAATTTTCATTGAATATATTACTGTGAGATGCCTCAGTCTGTGAATTACCTAGATAATAATAATCTCATTGATGGAAGGCAATTCCTTCCTTTTCCTCAGCACACCATGGGCACTCGCCGTGCCCAATAAATAATGTACAACCCAGCCATCATTATCAACTCTTGTTGCATGCAAGAAGGGGGAAGGAAACATGTCCAGTTCCTCTCCCAATTAGCCAGTGCAAAGCTGGCAGCACAACTCCATCGAAGCCATGGGGAATCCACTGACGTAAACCTCACCAAGCAACAGAAGCACCAGGCTCTTGTTTTGCTGAAATCTCACAGAAGACATAGGCAAACTTTTTCAAAACAAGCAAGAAAGGAAGAAGGCAACTTTCACATTGATGTTGTTAAAAACTGATGCCAGAAAGAAGTGAGGTAGGGAGAGGTCCATGTGTGTGCCAGTTTACATGTGAGGGAAGGATAACATTTAAAGCATGTAAAATTTAAAAGAATTGAATGATATGAGATAGAAGAAAACATGAGATAGCGAAATGAATCCCAAATTTCACTACTTAGAACTCATTTCTTCTGTGCTCTTCAGTCCCAGGGAAAAGGCCAACAAGCTACATGGCCTTGTTTACCAAGAAGATAAATGCAGGACAAAGTAGGAATTCAAAGAGGATAAGCTGGTCTTTCATTAGTCATCCCTGATTTAGACAACCTTTGTTGTTCTGAAGGAGCAAAGCCCAGAACTGGACACATCTGGCATGGGGTGGGGACACTGAGCAGCCAAAGTGGAGAGAATCCCTCTAGGAACTGGCACATTGAGAAGCCAGCTCCAGTGCTATCACAGACAGCACTGATTTGCAACTGTTTTGTCAGATAAAAGCACTTTGGAGCACAGACATCCCATGCTGGTTTTTACTGTCATAGTTAAACTGTCATCCTCCTTCCTATCCTGACTGCGGAGCCTGCCAGCTCCAGAGAACTGCCACAACCCTAAATGATCCTCTGACAGCGCACTTCTCTCTCTGACTCACACCCACAGCACTGAGCATCACTACAGCTGGTCCTGCTTGAACCTACCATGGCATCTGTAAAACTATGAATGATGGCAAAGATTTTCCTATCCAAAAATGATAAAAGGATTCCCAAAGTAAGACTCCACTGCCATCACAGGAGGTTTAAGATACTAAAGCAAGTGGAGATGTACATGAAGACTTTAATTTACAAGGGATGTCTTGCTTACATGATGGAGCAAAATTAAATTTACTCACGAGAAAAAATGCGAAAGATCGTGCCATGCTAAAATACAGACTAATGACAAGGAATTTAAAAAAAACAAAACCAAAAAATAACCAGAAACCACAGAGCAGGCCAGAGAGTGAGAGAGGGCCAGAAACCAGGGGTGCAGTAGGGGAGGTATGAGCTGCTTTTTCACACCAAACGAGAGCAGCTGGCAAGTCAAAATCCTGTCTCTGAGAATCGCTGACACAGAACATACAAGACAAAGGCAGGAAAAACACCTCAGTGTCAGATAAGGAGCTACCACCTCAAACCTCTCCTCAGCCCCTGGATGCACATCATCAGACAATCTGCCACTGTGATTCTTACTATTAGATGTAAAGTCTTGGGACAGCAGAGACACAGCCTGTTTGTCACATCCTGTCCCTCGCCTCCATCTGAGAGATTACTGGGCTTTACTGATCTCTTAAGTGATTTCTCACGGCAAATGATTTTACTGATTTTTTTAAACATACAGCCGACATGCAATACTCACACAGCAAATCACGCATTTAGAAACGTGTCTTGCTAGATGTATTTTTCTCTTCTCCTTCTTTTGACAGAAATATCTGTACTGAAGTAAAACATTTTTAAAAAATTAAAAAAGAAAGAAATTCCACTAAGGCCTAAATTGCATTCTGATGTTTGTTAAAAAAATAGATTATTTATTCTATCTCCCATCTCACAAACTGAAGTCAGCTACCAAAGCTTCCCAACTTGTGTTTCTGCACTTCATCTCCTGCCTGTTCCACAGGAAGGAGATCTCTCCTGGAAGGAGTCTGGAGAGCTGCCACAGTAACACTGATACAAATACAACCAACTCACTCACGAAACTCAATACTTACGAAACTGGGCAGGTGAACACCAAGAAAACGTCCTTATGTAATGTCATCTAACAGATTCACACCTCCCTCCTTCCTCCCCTGCCAATATTTTTTTGTGCTGGCAAAGCTCCTGGGTAAGTACAGTCCCAGCAGCTGGGTTTTACTGCAGTGTGAGCTGTGCTGACCCAAAGGACAGGTCCTCACCACGTGATGGAGCACAGAAATTCCCATCCAGACCCATGGAGGTCCAGCAGTCAAGTGAAAATCGTATCCCAGACATGACATCCCTAACACCCTGTGGCTCTGCAGCCCAGGATTGCCATCTTCCCCAGGCTGGGCTTCACTGCTTTGCATTGTGGCCCCCAGAAGAGACAGCCCAGGGTGTGACACCCACCTGTCACACAGGACACAGGCACACCCCCTGTCTCTGTCTCAAGAGCTGCATGTCTCCATCAGGACACAGATCACCAGTGGGCAAGAGAGCACGAGGCTTTCTGGAGATGCAGTGGGTCCCACAAGGAAAACAAGAGCCAAAAAAACCCTGGCAGTTGCCAGAACAACTTTTGTGCCTGCAAGCTGCCCCACACTGGAGGAGCCCCAGGAAAAAGCAGCACAGGGATTGGGGCCATCAGCCGGTCAGACTGCCCCGGCAGCCTGCAGATAGATCTGGACATCGATTAGATGCCTCCGGTCTAGCACAACAAGGGCACAAAAGGTCTTGCAGGGGCAGTGAAAAAGCAATTTTTTCCATCACCTTGGCCCCAGGACGGACACTGAATATCAAGAGCACGAGAGCTGCTGAGCGATGCTTGTTCCCATGCAGCATCACGCTAACGTGACAAAAGCTGGCTTACATCTGCTCATGGTGCTGGCTCCTAAATTAAAGCAGAATGGTCTCCTCAGCAATTGACCTCCCTAAGTGATGAGAACATCTCATGATATCAAAGCATAAAAAATATCATTGGCATTGCAGAAATATAGCTGTTTGTCTGGCTTACCCTAAGTGGCTTAGCAACCTTAATTAGACGCTTCAGGATGCACTTTGTTTTAGATACACATTTGTTATCTTTGCTCTCATTATCATCAAGCAGGTCTTTCCCTCACAGCCAGCCAGGGACCTTGTTCCTGGGAGAGGAACATCCACGTGGTGAGCTCCAGCAGGACACAGCGCCAGGCTCCTTATCCAGGACTCCAGCCTGGTCACTGCACGGCCCCACAAATAGCACACGGGTGGAGCAAGCAATCAGAGCAAAGATTGCTCATTGTCTCCAGAAGAAATTAAATTGGCAGCATGGTCTGACATGTCTTAACTGCATGCCTAAATAGGATGAAATTTGGGAGGTGAGAAGGTGCGATGGCTGATCCAGAATCCTTATAAAAGCTGCAGTAACTCATTTCACATGATAACTCTTCTGTTCATCTTTCTCTCCATGGTTACACAAAAGGTCCCCAGTTTCCTGGTTGTATTAGCAAAGCACAATAGCTAAAGCCTAAAACATCAAAGGAGCTTTGATAGTTTGTGAAGAAAGGGTGGGAGTCTTATTCACTTCAGTAAGGGATACGTTTTTCATATTGAATTACCCTGTAAATCAGTACTTTCTAATGGCATTTCAATAGCTTAAATGGCCCCCTTGACGATCCATTCTGCAGGGTTTATTGCCTATAAGCTCAAAATGGCCAGAAACCAAATCATTACTCAGAAAATACTCCAAACAGAAAGCCTCTCACAGCCTGGGTAAAACATGCTTTACTAAAAGACCTGTAGAAAAAGCGAAATATAAACCACCAACAGGGTGAGGCAAGGCCTGCAGGGCTGGGGACAGAGCTTCCTGGGGTGCTGGGCTCACTCGTGCTGTGGTCACCCTGCTACCCCCTCCTCCTCCTCACAGCCTCTCTGCAAAGAGCAACCCCAGGGCTGCAGGTGCAGGTCTGCAAAAACCCTCTCATGAGCTTCTAACATGTCCAACGCTGCCAAAGGCAACGTGGGCATCAGCCCTTGGCTGCCTTTTCTCCCTCCAACCAGGGCTTTCAACTGATTCAGCAGCAACACCACCAGCAGGAATGTAAAGGCACCCTGGCATCAAAGTCACCCCCCACTCCAACCAACCACACCAACAAGGGCTTAACAGAATCACAGAATAGTCTGGGTTAGAAGGGACATTAAAGATCGCCTCATTCCACACCCTCTGTCATGCACAGGGACACCTTCCACCAGAGCAGGCTGCTCCCAGCCCCATCCAGCCTGGCCTGGAACACTGCCCAGGACGGGCATCCACAGCTTCCCTGGGCAACCTGTGCCACCCTTGCTGTGAAACACTTCTTCCTTATATCCAACCTAAATCCTTCCTCAGTCAGTTAAAAGCCATATCCCTTTATCCTGTCTCTCCATGCCTTTGTCAGAAATCCCTCTCCAGCTCTATTTTAGCCCCTCTGGGTACTGGAAGGTGCTCTAAGGCCTCCCTTTGGCCTTCTCTTCTCCCAGCTGAAAAACCCCAACTCTCTCAGCCTCCCCTCCTAGCAGAGGTGCTCCAGCCCTTTGAGCATCTTCGTGGCCTTCTCTGGACTCACTCCACCAGGTCCATGTCCTTCTTTCACTGGGGACACCAGAGATGGATGCAGCACTCCAGTACATCATTCCAGTCACCTCGAGGTGATTGCCACTGCATTGGTGGCAAGGCCACTGCAGCACCTGATTGCTGGGACTCTGTCCTGCACTCCCAGGATTCTGGCTCAGCCCATGATGAGTTTGTTACCATTTGCTTGTGTGCAGGAAGAGTTTAAGACAGAGGAATGCACAGATGCACAGAATTCACCCCACTCAGCCACAGAGCCAGATAATTGCAGTGAGTGCCAGCATCTTTGAAAGGGATGGGAACACTGTCACTTCATGTGACAGCCCACATGGGTGCCCCACTACAACTCCAGAAAACCTTGAAAGCCAAACCCACATTCAGTTCAAAGCAGGACATGAACTCCAGTCCCACACACCCCTACTGGCCCCAATCACTGAAAACTGGCTCTTCTCATGCTCTGGTCAAATCCTCCCAGGAAAACACACGCTCAAGCAAAATGTCCATGTTCTCCAAGGATTCTCACAGTTGCCGGACAGGCCATTTATTGGGGTGGAACAAGAAGCAGGACCCCAAATAGCTCAATTTGTGATGCTGAAACAGGGCAGTAAGTGTGCAGCTCTTCACGACAGTCAGCTGTCTCATCTGCCTCCATCAGAACAACTGTTTTTAGCATCACACCCCCACAGGCTATTAAACACCTGACAAATAGTATCAATTTTTCCCTTCGTTATTACAGCCTTTGTTTTAGGCTGCAGTGTCCTGCACTCAGGTAGCCGTGGTATATGGGACTGCTGGCATTTTGAGGGGTCTGTTCATAGGGCCAAAGGACAACTGTACACTAAAGGAAAGAAAGAAAAGCTGAAATTCCAGTAGCTTTCAAAACCATCTTACCTTCTGCAGTGGGTGTTTCTTTCCACAAGTGCTATTCAACATAATAACAGTGTATCAGTACTAACAGTTACAGAAACAACCTAAAGCTTCCCAAGAAAGAGGGAAGGAGCTTATTTTACTCAAGCCCGATTAATACACAGTGTGACCTTCACACAGATTAGAAAACTGCACTATGTACATCACTGTGGTGTGCATGGAGATGGAAGTCAAATGGACTTCATCTCAGCCTGCTCCTGCCCTGTGGAAGGAGACACCACTTATTCCAGCTCTACTAGCTGCAGTCCATCTCTACAGGTAGGCAGACACAAAATACTGCACCACAAAAACCTCTGTCAAGAGCTATAAAGTATTTTGGCTTCCCGAAGCAAGTTTTGCCCACCTGAGGAACCCTGTAGCCTAGCAGGAATCAAAAGAAGCAGCAACCAAATCCTGCTTGACCTGCAGTACCCTGCCTCTCTGCCACAGTCATGATGCTCTGAAGAGAAGTTGCCTTATCTTTTAACTCTTCAGCTTAACATTTAACAAATACAATTGTATAAAACACCGGTAAAACACAATTACTTCTGCCTTAAGAAAGAAAAAAAACATAGGGAAGGATACAGTCAAAAGAGCTCAAGTGAAGGAATGCACAAGAATTATTTATCTTAATCTCTTCCTGCACACAAGCAAATGGTAACAAACTCCTCAGGAAGTTGCAACTGGCTTATTAATCTTATAGCCCATCTGTTATGTGATTTCCTTCAGTGTGCTCTGATGATTTGCTACTTCAGCATCAAGGTTTAAATTTCTATTCCTTGTTAAAGTCTTAGAAATTATGACATCTCCACCCAGGGACTAACAATTTTTACAATTGTGATTAAATAACTCTCTTGTAACAATGCCATTCAGTATCTGTCAAGAGTGTTTCCCCAAGGTTAAAAATTACTTCAGCTACTACATAAAACTCCTAGGAATAATCCTATGTATTGTGAACATCTCTCCTTTCTGCTACACTCAGTACTCCAATTGTTTCACTGATATATGACAGCTTTCCATACTGCACTCACAGACAAAGGGGAGATAATGCCTTTTAAAGGTGCATAATGCCAAGCAAAAAAATCCTAGCACAGGCCAGTGCAAAACTAAATGCTTTAAGAGGCAAGTTTCAGCCCTGATGTAAATCACAGCAAACAGCTTCGAAAAGCAGCCAGCTCAGCTCCCTGCTGCCCTGCACCTGGCCATGCGCACCTGTGGAAAATGCTACCATTCAGGTTTGCACAATTTCACACCCACACAGGCAAATGCCTCCCAGAGACAGAACATGGCACCACGGAGATCGCGCTCACTTTTGACTGCACTGAAGCACGCTGAAGGCAAGGTGGCATTTAATTGACAATGTTAATGAAAACTACTGTGCTGAAACCTGACAAGTAAATATAAGAGAGGGGAAACAGCAAGAAGGATCTTGAAGTTAATAAGCTCTTGCAAATTTGATCTGTGGAAAATTAGTCAATGTGTTTAACAACTAATATGCAAATTAGAAGATATCCAGACCATGCTAATGAGTTTACTAGAAAGACTTCGGAAAAGAACCAAAATGGTTAGAAGGAAAAGGGTCTGTTTTGAAGTCTCTGAAACATGAATTTTAAAGCAAACCATGAACAGAGAACTCTGTCCCAGCAGCCAGTGGGATGACTCAGGTGTATAAGCATAACTGATGAGACAGCTCATGTCCATACACTTACTCATCTGCATAAGTGTTCAGGGTCATAATTGCAGGGATGTACCTGCAAGTCATCTGGGAAGCACCAACTCTTACACACCAACTGCTCTTCCTTGCCTCTTGCTGAAACTTCCTATGGTTCTCACAGGAGGTGCTGACCAATGTTACAACTAATCACTTTTTTTTTTCAGCAGGAGAAAATCCATGTTTATAAACAGAGCAGCATGAGCCTGACAGCTGACAGCAAGACTGTCACAGGTAACTCCCGACAGCTCCCTCGCAGGAGGAGAGCTCCAGGAGCAGAGGCAGACAACTCTCCTGCCCTGTGTGCCTGTTATCAGTCATTTGGAGTTTACCAAAATACTGTTTTCCTTGTTTCTGAAAAGTGAACATGAAAGTTCTATTTCAAATCAAAATGAAAAACTGTGCACAGTAAGCATAAACCAGGTTAAACTTTGAGGATCCACCAATTTTCCTCTCACTCTATTCCCTCCTTACTTGCCTACCTGTGCTTTTATTTCAGGGATGGAAAAAGGACAGAACTGAAGGATTTCAGAGTGGACATGTTGCAAATCATCTGCATTTCCTTGTGGTGTTTTGTATTGTCCCTGCAGTTCATGGACCTTGGGTTAGCACAGACCAGAATTTCCTATCCTTCTGATTACACAAACTCCCGTGACAGCCTTGCTAGATTTATCAAGACATATTAAATTATCAGGGCAAGATGCTGTTCCCTGTCATCATGTGATCCAGGCTGCACGCTATGCGAGATGCTAACAAAGCAAATCACAAGGGAGGGGAGAGAGAAAGGCAACAGAAGACAAACATTTGCTCATTCCCCACTAAATCCACCCCAACTGTAATTTTCAGACATTAATTTAAAGGGACAGAAGCAGCTCTTAGCCTGTCTGTCTACATGCCCAGATATAACATTAGTTTACATCAGTCTAGTTTAAAAAATTCACTGATTTCCCACCCCTTTGCACCCATCAGCTCACAGGTACAGCAGTTCATAAAACACGTGTCTATCCTGCAAAGGATTAGAAACTTGTCCCTCACTGAAGACCACATGAGTATTTCAGGCCAGACTTCATCTGCCCTAAAAATCAGCACTACAGGAGGGACGAAATGAAAGAAACATACATGCAGCCACACCAGAGGCAGCATTATGACAGATATTTTAGTAATGTAAATAAGGCCACCACCTTTGCAGCAGAGCTGTCCCATCCCACATGTAGCCAGCCCCAGTGTGACCAGGAATCCAGCCTCCTCAGAGGATAAGGCCTCTCTCAAGAGCAAACATCCCCAGCAATTCAAACATCAACAAAACCCTCTAAACCACAGAGCTCCATCCCAAGCTCCCTCCTTTGCCCTGCCCGTAGGGGTCTGTTCTGTATTTAAAACTGGTTTAGCACAAATCCCAAGAGCAGATTCTCTCCAGTGGCACAGGCAGCTGGGCATGCATGCACCAAACAAAGCTTTTGAACTCAGCTCTGGATGGGCTGTCAGGAGCAATACCTATTGGAGCCTGGCTGGGACCCTTCTGCCCAACACAAAATCGCATCACGGACTGTCTGAGATAGAACACCTTCAGTGCATGAACCCCAAGCCTATCCATAAGGCACCCAAGTAAAATTGCCCCAATATACCCCTATTAATAATTCCCTATAATCACCCCAAAGGTATAACATCACACCTCAGACACAGACACTGGCTGAGAGCAGAAAGCCCCACCATTTTCCCCAGAGATAGGATCGAGAGGTCTTATCTGTTCTCTACACTGCCAGCTCTCCTTCCTCAACATCTGGTTTTATTGTGGTCGTTATCTGACCGCATATCCTGAACTTCTTGACCTCAAAAAACTTATACCTATCATAGCTTCAAAAATTCTCAGCTCTTCTGCACCTCCTCTATTCAGAATAAACGTCTTTTTTTAACCTCTTACCAGCAAACTACTGGCTGGATCAATGCAATCACTTCCTCCTCCAAGACTGGAAGCCAAGGCACAACTTTAAAGCCTGTACTGTTTCTCTCACCATCGGGACTAAGTCATAGATGAGATTCTCTGGGCTGAAAAGTGACATTTAAAAGTGACATTTACCTGGAAATAACCCAGAATTAGCTCTGAGTGAAACTGCATTGACCCAGAGCACTGGTGTACGTAACAGACACAAGACTAGTCCTGCCATTCTGCTAAGAAGTCAAAGAAATCTGCATGCATGCATCAAACTATTGTGCAAGCATGTGTAGAGCTGGGCAGAAATATATCCAAGTCTCCAAGTATGCCTCTGTGTGCTGAACAAAAGGAGGAAGGTGCGCCTTTGTGTGAATTTGATGGTGTAGTTTGCAAGTTATGTATTACAGATCTTCTCTCTGCTTGTCCACAAAGAAGAGGAGAGACTTCACAGACCTCCAGTACAGCATCTTGAGCCTCAAGGTACGACATCTGAGGCTCTTTGTCCTTAGGGTCCCTAAGGAACAGCAGCCTGAGCAAATGTGAAGCAGAGGGGCACAAAGAGATGCGCGAAGAAACACACCTGTGTACCTGCAGACACACACCGGGCTGCGTGTCTGCGGCACAGGCATGCAAGGACAAGCCCCGGCTCCGCGAGCGCCCTTCATTCATTGCACAGGAGCCCGGCTCCAGCCGCCGCTCCGGACGGTACTCACCCAGCCCTCGAAGGTGTCGCTGGGGGCGGCGGAGCGCAGCAGGTCCTGGAAGTGCAAGGTGCAGTTGGCCACGAAGTCATCGTAGCCGATGGGGGTGTCGTGGAAGACGGAGAGCTCGATCTGATGGCCATCCGTGACCGTGGCCGAGAACTCCTCGTTGTAGGTGGGCTTGTTGGTCTTCTGCTTGGTGCTGGTCTGCCCCACGCGCACCTGGTCCACGCTGACGGTGACATAGGGATCCAGGAGCTGGTAGCCCTTGCGGAAGAGCGAATGCCGGAGGGACCAGCGGGTGGGCTGCAGCCCCACCGCCTCCCCGATGCGCACCTTCAGGTACCCGCTGAACTTCATGGCTCCGGACATGGCCGCGCCCCCCGGGCGCCCGGGAGCCGGGAGGAGAGCCAGAGCCCGCTCCCGCC